>CAMAOC010000171.1:0-110156 GCA_945859555.1 Megachile ligniseca
TTAATAGTCATACCGATAATAATAATAGTAATAAGGATAGTAATCATAGTTATAGTGCTAGTAATAATAGTAGTAAGGATAATAATAACAGTTATAGCGATAATAATAATAGTAATGAGGATAATAATAATAGTTATAGAGATAATAATACTCGTAATGAGGATAACAATAATAGTTATAGAGATAATAATACTAGTAATAAGGATAATAATAACAGTTATAATGATAATAATAATAGTAATAAGGAAAATAATAATAGTTATAAGGATAAAGACAAGAGTAATAGGGATAGTAATAACAGAATAAGTATAATAATAACAGTCATAGCGATATTAATAATAGTAATAAGGATAATAATAATAGTTATAGTGCGAATAATAATAGTAATACGGATAATAATAATAGTTATAGCGATAATAATAATTGTAATAAGGGAAATAATAATAATTATCAGGATAAAGACAAGAGTAATAGGGATAGTAATAATAGAATAAGGATAATAATAACAGTCATAGCGATAATAATAGTAATAAGGATAATAATAATAGTTATAGCGATACTAATAATAGTAATAAGGGAAATAATAATAGAATAAGGATAATAATAACAGTCATAGCGATAATAATAATAGTCATAGCGATAATAATAATAGAAATAAGGATAATAATAATAGTTATAAGGATAAAGAGAAGAGTAATAGGGATAGTAATAGTAGAATAAGGATAATAATAACAGTCATAGCGATAATAATAATAGCAGTAAGGATAATAATAATAGTTATAGCGGTAATAATAATTGTAATCAGCATAATAATAATAGTTGTAAGGATAGAGACAAGAGTAATAGTAATAGTAATAGTAGAATAAGGGTAATAATAACAGTCATAGCGATAATAATAGTAATAAGGATAATAATAATAGTTATAAGGATAAAGACAAGAGTAATAGGGATATTAATAATACAATAAGGATAATAATAACAGTCATAGCGATAATAATAATAGTAGTAAGGATAATAATAATAGTTATGGCGATAATAATAATAGTAGTAAACATAATAATAATAGTTATAAGGATAGAGACAAGAGTAATATGTATAGTAATAATAGAATAAGGATAATAATAACAGTCATAGCGATAATAATAATAATAGCTATGGTGCTAATAATAATAGTAATAAGGATAATAATAACAGTTATAGCAATAATAATAATAGTAATAAGGATAATAATAATAGTTATAAGGATAAAGAGAAGAGTAATAGGGATAGTAAAAATAGAATAAGGATAATAATTACAGTCACAGCGATAATAATAATAGTAGTAAGGATAATAATAATAATAGTTATGGCGATAATAATAATAGTAGTAAACATAATAATAATAGTTATAAGGATAGAGACAAGGGTAATAGGTATAGTAATAATAGAATAAGGATAATAATAATAGTAATAAGGATAATAATAATAGTTATAGTGCTAGTAATAATAGTAGTAAGGATAATAATAACAGTTATAGAGATAATAATACTCGTAATAATGATAATAATAACAGTTATAATGATAATAATAATAGTTATAAGGATAAAGACAAGAGTAATAGGGATAGTAATAATAGAATAAGGATAATAATAACAGTCATAGCGATATTAATAGTAATAAGGATAATAATAATAGTTATAGCGATAATAATAATAGTAATAAGGGAAATAATAATAGTTATAAGGATAGAGACAAGAGTAATAGGGATAGTGATAGTAATAGTAATAAGGATAATAATAATAGTTATAGCGATAATAATAATAGAATAAGGATAATAATAACAGTCATAGCGATAATAATAATAGTTATAGCGATAATAATATTAGTAATAAGGACAATAATAATAGTTATAAGGTTAAGACAAGAGTAATAGGGATATTAATAATACAATAAGTATAATAATAACAGTCATAGCGATAATAATAATAGTAATAAGGATAATAATAATAGTTATAGTCCTAATAATAATAGTAATAAGCATAATAATAATAGTTATAAGGATAGAGACAAGAGTAATAGGGATAGTAATAATAGAATAAGGGTAATAATAACAGTCATAGCGATAATAATAATTATAGCTATAGTGCTAATAATAATAGTAATAAGGATAATAATAATAGTTATAGTGCGAATAATAATAGTAATAAGGATAATAATAATAGTTATAGCGATAATAATAATTGTAATAAGGGAAATAATAATAATTATCAGGATAAAGACAAGAGTAATAGGGATTTTAATAATAGAATAAGTATAATAATAACAGTCATAGCGATAATAATAATAGTAATAAGGATAATAATAATAGTTATAGTGCTAGTAATAATAGTAATCAGGATAATAATAATAGTTATAAGGATAAAGACAAAAGTAATAGGGATAGTAATAATAGAATAAGTATAATATTAATAGTCATACCGATAATAATAATAGTAATAAGGATAGTAATCATAGTTATAGTGCTAGTAATAATAGTAGTAAGGATAATAATAACAGTTATAGCGATAATAATAATAGTAATGAGGATAATAATAATAGTTATAGAGATAATAATACTCGTAATGAGGATAATAATAACAGTTATAATGATAATAATAATAGTTATAAGGATAAAGACAAGAGTAATAGGGATAGTAATAATAGAATGAGGATAATAATAACAGTCATAGCGATAATAATAATAGTAGTAAGGATAATAATAATAGTTATAGCGATAATAATAATAGTAATAAGCATAATAATAATAGTTATAAGGATAGAGACAAGAGTAATAGGGATAATGATAGTAGAATAAGGATACTAATAACAGTCATAGCGATAATAATAATAATAGTAGTAAGGATAATAATAATAGTTAGAGCGATAATAATAGTAATAAGGATAAACATAATAGTTATAGTGCTAATAATACTACTAATAAGGATAATAATAACAGTTATAGCGATAATAATAATAGTAATAAGGATAATAATAATAGTTATAAGGATAAAGAGAAGAGTAATAGGAATAGTAATAATAGAATAAGTATAATAATAACAGTCATAGCGATATTAATAATAGTAATAAGGATAATAATAATAGTTATAGTGCTATTAATAATAGTAATAAGGATAATAATAATAGTTATAGCGATAATAATAATAGTTATGGCGATAATAATAATAGTAGTAAACATAATAATAATAGTTATAAGGATAGAGACAAGAGTAATAGGTATAGTAATAATAGAATAAGGATAATAATAACAGTCATAGCGATAATAATAATAATAGCTATGGTGCTAATAATAATAGTAATAAGGATAATAATAACAGTCATAGCGATAATAATAATAGTAATAAGGGAAATAATAATAGTTATAAGGATAAAGACAAAAGTAATAGGGATAGTAATAATACAATAAGGATAATAATAACAGTCATAGCGATAATAATAATAGTTATAGCGATAATAATAATAGTTATAAGGATAAAGACAAGAGTAATAGGGATGGTAATAATAGAATAAGGATAATAATAACAGTCATAGCGATAATAATAATAGTAATGAGGATAACAATAATAGTTATAGAGATAATAATACTAGTAATAAGGATAATAATAACAGTTATAATGATAATAATAATAGTAATAAGGAAAATAATAATAGTTATAAGGATAAAGACAAGAGTAATAGGGATAGTAATAACAGAATAAGTATAATAATAACAGTCATAGCGATATTAATAATAGTAATAAGGATAATAATAATAGTTATAGTGCGAATAATAATAGTAATACGGATAATAATAATAGTTATAGCGACAATAATAATTGTAATAAGGGAAATAATAATAATTATCAGGATAAAGACAAGAGTAATAGGGATAGTAATAATAGAATAAGGATAATAATAACAGTCATAGCGATAATAATAGTAATAAGGATAATAATAATAGTTATAGTGCTAGAAATAATAGTAATAAGGATAATAATAATAGTTATAGCGATAATAATAATAGTTATAAGGATAAAGACAAAAGTAATAGGGATAGTAATAATAGAATAAGTATAATAATAATAGTAATAAGGATAATAATAATAGTTATAGTGCTAGTAATAATAGTAGTAAGGATAATAATAACAGTTATAGAGATAATAATACTCGTAATAATGATAATAATAACAGTTATAATGATAATAATAATAGTTATAAGGATAAAGACAAGAGTAATAGGGATAGTAATAATAGAATAAGGATAATAATAACAGTCATAGCGATATTAATAGTAATAAGGATAATAATAATAGTTATAGCGATAATAATAATAGTAATAAGGGAAATAATAATAGTTATAAGGATAGAGACAAGAGTAATAGGGATAGTGATAGTAATAGTAATAAGGATAATAATAATACTTATAGCGATAATAATAATAGAATAAGGATAATAATAACAGTCATAGCGATAATAATAATAGTTATAGCGATAATAATATTAGTAATAAGGACAATAATAATAGTTATAAGGTTAAGACAAGAGTAATAGGGATATTAATAATACAATAAGTATAATAATAACAGTCATAGCGATAATAATAATAGTAATAAGGATAATAATAATAGTTGTAGTCCTAATAATAATAGTAATAAGCATAATAATAATAGTTATAAGGATAGAGACAAGAGTAATAGGGATAGTAATAATAGAATAAGGGTAATAATAACAGTCATAGCGATAATAATAATAATAGCTATAGTGCTAATAATAATAGTAATAAGGATAATAATAATAGTTATAGTGCGAATAATAATAGTAATAAGGATAATAATAATAGTTATAGCGATAATAATAATTGTAATAAGGGAAATAATAATAATTATCAGGATAAAGACAAGAGTAATAGGGATATTAATAATAGAATAAGTATAATAATAACAGTCATAGCGATAATAATAATAGTAATAAGGATAATAATAATAGTTATAGTGCTAGTAATAATAGTAATCAGGATAATAATAATAGTTATAAGGATAAAGACAAAAGTAATAGGGATAGTAATAATAGAATAAGTATAATATTAATAGTCATACCGATAATAATAATAGTAATAAGGATAGTAATCATAGTTATAGTGCTAGTAATAATAGTAGTAAGGATAATAATAACAGTTATAGCGATAATAATAATAGTAATGAGGATAATAATAATAGTTATAGAGATAATAATACTCGTAATGAGGATAACAATAATAGTTATAGAGATAATAATACTAGTAATAAGGATAATAATAACAGTTATAATGATAATAATAATAGTAATAAGGAAAATAATAATAGTTATAAGGATAAAGACAAGAGTAATAGGGATAGTAATAACAGAATAAGTATAATAATAACAGTCATAGCGATATTAATAATAGTAATAAGGATAATAATAATAGTTATAGTGCGAATAATAATAGTAATACGGATAATAATAATAGTTATAGCGATAATAATAATTGTAATAAGGGAAATAATAATAATTATCAGGATAAAGACAAGAGTAATAGGGATAGTAATAATAGAATAAGGATAATAATAACAGTCATAGCGATAATAATAGTAATAAGGATAATAATAATAGTTATAGCGATACTAATAATAGTAATAAGGGAAATAATAATAGAATAAGGATAATAATAACAGTCATAGCGATAATAATAATAGTCATAGCGATAATAATAATAGAAATAAGGATAATAATAATAGTTATAAGGATAAAGAGAAGAGTAATAGGGATAGTAATAGTAGAATAAGGATAATAATAACAGTCATAGCGATAATAATAATAGCAGTAAGGATAATAATAATAGTTATAGCGGTAATAATAATTGTAATCAGCATAATAATAATAGTTGTAAGGATAGAGACAAGAGTAATAGTAATAGTAATAGTAGAATAAGGGTAATAATAACAGTCATAGCGATAATAATAGTAATAAGGATAATAATAATAGTTATAAGGATAAAGACAAGAGTAATAGGGATATTAATAATACAATAAGGATAATAATAACAGTCATAGCGATAATAATAATAGTAGTAAGGATAATAATAATAGTTATGGCGATAATAATAATAGTAGTAAACATAATAATAATAGTTATAAGGATAGAGACAAGAGTAATATGTATAGTAATAATAGAATAAGGATAATAATAACAGTCATAGCGATAATAATAATAATAGCTATGGTGCTAATAATAATAGTAATAAGGATAATAATAACAGTTATAGCAATAATAATAATAGTAATAAGGATAATAATAATAGTTATAAGGATAAAGAGAAGAGTAATAGGGATAGTAAAAATAGAATAAGGATAATAATTACAGTCACAGCGATAATAATAATAGTAGTAAGGATAATAATAATAATAGTTATGGCGATAATAATAATAGTAGTAAACATAATAATAATAGTTATAAGGATAGAGACAAGGGTAATAGGTATAGTAATAATAGAATAAGGATAATAATAACAGTCATAGCGATAATAATAATAATAGCTATGGTGCTAATAATAATAGTAATAAGGATAATAATAACAGTTATAGCAATAATAATAATGATAATAAGGATAATAATAATAGTTATAGTGCGAATAATAATAGTAATAAGGATAATAATAATAGTTATAGCGATAATAATAATTGTAATAAGGGAAATAATAATAATTATCAGGATAAAGACAAGAGTAATAGGGATAGTAATAATAGAATAAGTATAATAATAACAGTATTAGCGGTAATAATAACAGTAATAGGGATAATAATAATAGTTATAGTGCTAGTAACAATAGTAATAAGGATAATAATAATGGTTATAAGGATAGAGACAAGAGTAATAGGGATAGTAATAATAGAATACGGATAATAATAACAGTCATAGCGATAATAATAATACTAGTAAGGATAATAATAATAGTTATAGCGATAATAATAATAATAATAATGATAATAATAATAGTTATAGTGCGAATAATGATAGTAATAAGGATAAACATAATAGTTATAGTGCTAGTAACAATAGTAATAAGGATAATAATAACAGTTATAGCGATAATAATAATAGTAATAAGGGAAATAATAATAATTATCAGGATAAAGACAAGAGTAATAGGGATAGTAATAATAGAATAAGTATAATAATAACAGTCATAGCGATAATAGTAATAGTAATAAGGATAATAATAACAGTTATAGTGCTAGTAATAATAGTAATAAGGATAATAATAATAGTTATAGCGATAATAATAATAGTAATAAGGGAAATAATAATAATTATCAGGATAAAGACAAGAGTAATAGGAATAGTAATAATAGAATAAGTATAATAATAACAGTCATAGCGATATTAATAATAGTAATAAGGATAATAATAATAGTTATAGTGCTATTAATAATAGTAATAAGGATAATAATAATAGTTATAGCGATAATAATAATAGTAATAAGGATAATAATAATAGTTATAAGGATAAAGAGAAGAGTAATAGGAATAGTAATAATAGAATAAGTATAATAATAACAGTCATAGCGATATTAATAATAGTAATAAGGATAATAATAATAGTTATAGTGCTATTAATAATAGTAATAAGGATAATAATAACAGTCATAGCGATAATAATAATAGTAGTAAGGATAATAATAATAGTAATAAGCATAATAATAATAGTTATAAGGATAGAGACAAGAGTAATAGGGATAGTAATAATAGAATACGGATAATAATAACAGTCATAGCGATAATAATAATACTAGTAAGGATAATAATAATAGTTATAGCGATAATAATAATAATAATAATGATAATAATAATAGTTATAGTGCGAATAATGATAGTAATAAGGATAAACATAATAGTTATAGTGCTAGTAACAATAGTAATAAGGATAATAATAACAGTTATAGCGATAATAATAATAGTAATAAGGGAAATAATAATAATTATCAGGATAAAGACAAGAGTAATAGGGATAGTAATAATAGAATAAGTATAATAATAACAGTCATAGCGATATTAATAATAGTAATAAGGATAATAATAATAGTTATAGTGCTATTAATAATAGTAATAAGGATAATAATAACAGTCATAGCGATAATAATAATAGTAGTAAGGATAATAATAATAGTAATAAGCATAATAATAATAGTTATAAGGATAGAGACAAGAGTAATAGGGATAGTAATAATAGAATACGGATAATAATAACAGTCATAGCGATAATAATAATACTAGTAAGGATAATAATAATAGTTATAGCGATAATAATAATAATAATAATGATAATAATAATAGTTATAGTGCGAATAATGATAGTAATAAGGATAAACATAATAGTTATAGTGCTAGTAACAATAGTAATAAGGATAATAATAACAGTTATAGCGATAATAATAATAGTAATAAGGGAAATAATAATAATTATCAGGATAAAGACAAGAGTAATAGGGATAGTAATAATAGAATAAGTATAATAATAACAGTCATAGCGATAATAGTAATAGTAATAAGGATAATAATAACAGTTATAGTGCTAGTAATAATAGTAATAAGGATAATAATAATAGTTATAGCGATAATAATAATAGTTATAAGGATAAAGACAAGAGTAATAGGGATGGTAATAATAGAATAAGGATAATAATAACAGTCATAGCGATAATAATAATAGTAATGAGGATAACAATAATAGTTATAGAGATAATAATACTAGTAATAAGGATAATAATAAAAGTTATAATGTTAATAATAATAGTAATAAGGGAAATAATAATAGTTATAAAGATAAAGACAAGAGCAATAGGGATAGTAATAACAGAATAAGTATAATAATAACAGTCGTAGCGATAATAATAATAGTAATAAGGATAATAATAATAGTTATAGTGCGAATAATAATAGTAATAAGGATCAACATAATAGTTATAGTGCTAATAATACTACTAATAAGGATAATAATAACAGTTATAGCGATAATAATAATACTAATAAGGGAAATAATAATAATTATCAGGATAAAGACAAGAGTAATAGGAATAGTAATAATAGAATAAGTATAATAATAACAGTCATAGCGATATTAATAATAGTAATAAGGATAATAATAATAGTTATAGTGCTATTAATAATAGTAATAAGGATAATAATAATAGTTATAGCGATAATAATAATAGTAATTATGATAATAATAATAGTTATAAGGATAAAGAGAAGAGTAATAGGAATAGTAATAATAGAATAAGTATAATAATAACAGTCATAGCGATATTAATAATAGTAATAAGGATAATAATAATAGTTATAGTGCTATTAATAATAGTAATAAGGATAATAATAATAGTTATAGCGATAATAATAATAGTAATAATGATAATAATAATACTTATAAGGATAAAGAGAAGAGTAATAGGGATAGTAAAAATAGAATAAGGATAATAATAACAGTCACAGCGATAATAATAATAGTAGTAAGGATAATAATAATAGTTATGGCGATAATAATAATAGTAGTAAACATAATAATAATAGTTATAAGGATAGAGACAAGAGTAATAGGTATAGTAATAATAGAATAAGGATAATAATAACAGTCATAGCGATAATAATAATAATAGCTATGGTGCTAATAATAATAGTAATAAGGATAATAATAACAGTCATAGCGATAATAGTAATAGTAATAAGGATAATAATAACAGTTATAGTGCTAGTAATAATAGTAATAAGGATAATAATAATAGTTATAGCGATAATAATAATAGTAATAAGGGAAATAATAATAGTTATAAGGATAAAGACAAAAGTAATAGGGATAGTAATAATACAATAAGGATAATAATAACAGTCATAGCGATAATAATAATAGTTATAAGGATAAAGACAAGAGTAATAGGGATGGTAATAATAGAATAAGGATAATAATAACAGTCATAGCGATAATAATAATAGTAATGAGGATAACAATAATAGTTATAGAGATAATAATAATAATAATAATAATGATAATAATAATAGTTATAGTGCGAATAATGATAGTAATAAGGATAAACATAATAGTTATAGTGCTAGTAACAATAGTAATAAGGATAATAATAACAGTTATAGCGATAATAATAATAGTAATAAGGGAAATAATAATAATTATCAGGATAAAGACAAGAGTAATAGGGATAGTAATAATAGAATAAGTATAATAATAACAGTCATAGCGATAATAGTAATAGTAATAAGGATAATAATAACAGTTATAGTGCTAGTAATAATAGTAATAAGGATAATAATAATAGTTATAGCGATAATAATAATAGTTATAAGGATAAAGACAAGAGTAATAGGGATGGTAATAATAGAATAAGGATAATAATAACAGTCATAGCGATAATAATAATAGTAATGAGGATAACAATAATAGTTATAGTGATAATAATACTAGTAATAGGGATAATAATAAAAGTTATAGCGATAATAATAATAGTAATAAGGGAAATAATAATAATTATCAGGATAAAGACAAGAGTAATAGGAATAGTAATAATAGAATAAGTATAATAATAACAGTCATAGCGATATTAATAATAGTAATAAGGATAATAATAATAGTTATAGTGCTATTAATAATAGTAATAAGGATAATAATAATAGTAATAAGGATAATAATAATAGTTATAGCGATAATAATAATAGTAATAAGGATAATAATAATACTTATAAGGATAAAGAGAAGAGTAATAGGGATAGTAAAAATAGAATAAGGATAATAATAACAGTCACAACGATAATAATAATAGTAGTAAGGATAATAATAATAGTTATGGCGATAATAATAATAGTAGTAAACATAATAATAATAGTTATAAGGATAGAGACAAGAGTAATAGGGATGGTAATAATAGAATAAGGATAATAATAACAGTCATAGCGATAATAATAATAGTAATGAGGATAACAATAATAGTTATAGAGATAATAATACTAGTAATAAGGATAATAATAACAGTTATAATGATAATAATAATAGTAATAAGGAAAATAATAATAGTTATAAGGATAAAGACAAGAGTAATAGGGATAGTAATAACAGAATAAGTATAATAATAACAGTCATAGCGATATTAATAATAGTAATAAGGATAATAATAATAGTTATAGTGCGAATAATAATAGTAATAAGGATAATAATAATAGTTATAGCGATAATAATAATTGTAATAAGGGAAATAATAATAATTATCAGGATAAAGACAAGAGTAATAGGGATAGTAATAATAGAATAAGGATAATAATAACAGTCATAGCGATAATAATAGTAATAAGGACAATAATAATAGTTATAGCGATAATAATAATAGTAATAAGGGAAATAATAATAGAATAAGGATAATAATAACAGTCATTGCGATAATAATAATAGTAGTAAGGATAATAATAATAGTAATAAGCATAATAATAATAGTTATAAGGATAGAGACAAGAGTAATAGGGATAGTAATAATAGAATAAGGATAATAATAACAGTCATAGCGATAATAATAATACTAGTAAGGATAATAATAATAGTTATAGCGATAATAATAATAATAATAAAGATAATAATAATAGTTATAGTGCGAATAATGATAGTAATAAGGATAAACATAATAGTTATTGTGCTAATAATACTACTAATAAGGATAATAATAACAGTTATAGCGATAATAATAATAGTAATAAGGATAATAATAATAGTTATAAGGATAAAGAGAAGAGTAATAGGAATAGTAATAATAGAATAAGTATAATAATAACAGTCATAGCGATATTAATAATAGTAATAAGGATAATAATAATAGTTATAGCGATAATAATAATAGTAATAAGGATAATAATAATAGTTATAAGGATAAAGAGAAGAGTAATAGGGATAGTAAAAATAGAATAAGGATAATAATAACAGTCACAGCGATAATAATAATAGTAGTAAGGATAATAATAATAGTTATGGCGATAATATTAATAGTAGTAAACATAATAATAATAGTTATAAGGATAGAGACAAGAGTAATAGGTATAGTAATAATAGAATAAGGATAATAATAACAGTCATAGCGATAATAATAATAATAGCTATGGTGCTAATAATAATAGTAATAAGGATAATAATAACAGTCATAGCGATAATAGTAATAGTAATAAGGATAATAATAACAGTTATAGTGCTAGTAATAATAGTAATAAGGATTATAATAATAGTTATAGCGATAATAATAATAGTAATAAGGGAAATAATAATAGTCATAAGGATAAAGACAAAAGTAATAGGGATAGTAATAATACAATAAGGATAATAATAACAGTCATAGCGATAATAATAATAGTTATAGCGATAATAATAATAGTTATAAGGATAAAGACAAGAGTAATAGGGATGGTAATAATAGAATAAGGATAATAATAACAGTCATAGCGATAATAATAATAGTAATGAGGATAACAATAATAGTTATAGAGATAGTAATACTAGTAATAAGGATAATAATAACAGTTATAATGATAATAATAATAGTAATAAGGAAAATAATAATAGTTATAAGGATAAAGACAAGAGTAATAGGGATAGTAATAACAGAATAAGTATAATAATAACAGTCATAGCGATATTAATAGTAGTAATAAGGATAATAATAACAGTTATAGTGCGAATAATAATAGTAATAAGGATAATAATAATAGTTATAGCGATAATAATAATAGTAGTAAAGATAATAATAATAGTAATAAGCATAATAATAATAGTTATAAGGATAGAGACAAGAGTAATAGGGATAGTAATAATAGAATAAGGATAATAATAACAGTCATAGCGATAATAATAATACTAGTAAGGATAATAATAACAGTCATAGCGATAATAATAATAGTAATGAGGATAACAATAATAGTTATAGAGATAGTAATACTAGTAATAAGGATAATAATAACAGTTATAATGATAATAATAATAGTAATAAGGAAAATAATAATAGTTATAAGGATAAAGACAAGAGTAATAGGGATGGTAATAATAGAATAAGGATAATAATAACAGTCATAGCGATAATAATAATAGTAATGAGGATAACAATAATAGTTATAGAGATAGTAATACTAGTAATAAGGATAATAATAACAGTTATAATGATAATAATAATAGTAATAAGGAAAATAATAATAGTTATAAGGATAAAGACAAGAGTAATAGGGATAGTAATAACAGAATAAGTATAATAATAACAGTCATAGCGATATTAATAATAGTAATAAGGATAATAATAATAGTTATAGTGCGAATAATAATAGTAATAAGGATAATAATAATAGTTATAGTGCAATTAATAATAGTAATAAGGATAATAATAATAGTTATAGCGATAATAATAATAGTAATAAGGATAAATATAATAGTTATAAGGATAAAGAGAAGAGTAATAGGGATAGTAAAAATAGAATAAGGATAATAATAACAGTCACAGCGATAATAATAATAGTAGTAAGGATAATAATAATAGTTATGGCGATAATAATAATAGTAGTAAACATAATAATAATAGTTATAAGGATAGAGACAAGAGTAATAGGTATAGTAATAATAGACTAAGGATAATAATAACAGTCATAGCGATAATAGTAATAGTAATAAGGATAATAATAGTAATAAGGATAATAATAATAGTTATAGCGATAATAATAATAGTAATAAGGGAAATAATAATAGTTATAAGGATAAAGACAAAAGTAATAGGGATAGTAATAATACAATAAGGATAATAATAACAGTCATAGCGATAATAATAATAGTTATAGCGATAATAATAATAGTTATAAGGATAAAGACTAGAGTAATAGGGATGGTAATAATAGAATAAGGATAATAATAACAGTCATAGCGATATTAATAATAGTAATAAGGATAATAATAATAGTTATAGTGCGAATAATAATAGTAATAAGGATAATTATAATAGTTATAGCGATAATAATAATTGTAATAAGGGAAATAATAATAGTTATAGCGATAATAATAATAGTAATAAGGATAAACATAATAGTTATAGTGCTAATAATACTACTAATAAGGATAATAATAACAGTTATAGCGATAGTAGTAATAGTAATAAGGGAAATAATAATAATTATCAGGATAAAGACAAGAGTAATAGGAATAGTAATAATAGAATAAGTATAATAATAACAGTCATAGCGATATTAATAATAGTAATAAGGATAATAATAATAGTTATAGTGCTATTAATAATAGTAATAAGGATAATAATAATAGTTATAGCGATAATAATAAAAGTAATAAGGATAATAATAATAGTTATAAGGATAAAGAGAAGAGTAATAGGGATAGTAAAAATAGAATAAGGATAATAATAACAGTCACAGCGATAATAATAATAGTAGTAAGGATAATAATAATAGTTATGGCGATAATAATAATAGTAGTAAACATAATAATAATAGTTATAAGGATAGAGACAAGAGTAATAGGTATAGTCATAATAGAATAAGGATAATAATAACAGTCATAGCGATAATAATAATAATAGCTATGGTGCTAATAATAATAGTAATAAGGATAATAATAACAGTCATAGCGATAATAGTAATAGTAATAAGGATAATAATAACAGTTATAGTGCTAGTAATAATAGTAATAAGGATAATAATAATAGTTATAGCGATAATAATAATAGTAATAAGGGAAATAATAATAGTTATAAGGATAAAGACAAAAGTAATAGGGATAGTAATAATACAATAAGGATAATAATAACAGTCATAGCGATAATAATAATAGTTACAGCGATAATAATAATAGTTATAAGGATAAAGAAAAGAGTAATAGGGATAGTAATAATAGAATAAGGATAATAATAATAGTTATAGCGATAATAATAATTGAAATAAGGATAATAATAATAGTTATAAGGATAAAGAGAAGAGTAATAGGGATAGTAATAGTAGAATAAGGATAATAATAACAGTCATAGCGATAATAATAATAGTAATGAGGATAACAATAATAGTTATAGTGCTAATAATAATAGTAATAAGCATAATAATAATAGTTATAAGGATAGAGACAAGAGTAATAGGGATAGTAATAATAGAATAAGTATAATAATAACAGTCATAGCGGTAATAATAACAGTAATAAGGATAATAATAATAGTTATAGTGCTAGTAACAATAGTAATAAGGATAATAATAATAGTTATAGCGATAATAATAATAGTTATAAGGATAAAGAAAAGAGTAATAGGGATAGTAATAATAGAATAAGGATAATAATAACAGTCATAGCGATAATAATAACAGTTATAGCGATAATAATAATTGAAATAAGGATAATAATAATAGTTATAAGGATAAAGAGAAGAGTAATAGGGATAGTAATAGTAGAATAAGGATAATAATAACAGTCATAGCGAAAATAATAATAGTTATAGCGATAATAATAATAGTTATAAGGTTAAAGAAAAGAGTAATATGGATAGTAATAATACAATAAGGATTATAATAACAGTCATAGCGATAATAATAATAGTTACAGCGATAATAATAATAGTTATAAGGATAAAGAAAAGAGTAATAGGGATAGTAATAATAGAATAAGGATAATAATAACAGTCATAGCGATAATAATAATAGTTATAGCGATAATAATAATTGAAATAAGGATAATAATAATAGTTATAAGGATAAAGAGAAGAGTAATAGGGATAGTAATAGTAGAATAAGGATAATAATAACAGTCATAGCGAAAACAATAATAGTTATAGCGATAATAATAATAGTTATAAGGTTAAAGAAAAGAGTAATAGGGATAGTGATAATAGAATAAGGATAATAATAACAGTCAGAGCGATAATAATAATAGTAATGAGGATAACAATAATAGTTATAGAGATAATAATACTAGTAATAAGGATAATAATAACAGTTATAATGATAATAATAATAGTAATAAGAATAATACTAATAGTTATAAGGATAAAGAGAAGAGTAATAGGGATAGTAATAATAGAATAAGGATAATAATAACAGTCATAGCGATAATAATAATAGTAGTAAGGATAATAATAATAGTAATAAGGATAGAGACAAGAGTAATAGGGATAGTAATAGTAGAATAAGGATAATAATAATAGTCATAAGGATAAAGAGAAGAGTAATAGGGATAGTAATAGTAGAATAAGGATAATAATAACAGTCAGAGCGATAATAATAGTAGTAATGAGGATAACAATAATAGTTATAGAGATAATAATACTAGTAATACGGATAATAATAACAGTTATAATGATAATAATAATAGTAATAAGGGAAATAATAATAGTTCTATGGATAAAGACAAGAGTAATAGGGATAGTAATAATAGAATAAGGATAATAATAACAGTCATAGCGGTAATAATAATAGTTATAGCGCTAATAATAATAGTAATAAGGATAATAATAATAGTTATAAGGATAAAGACAAGTGTAATAGGGATAGTAATAATAGAATAAGTATAATAATAACAGTCATAGCGGTAATAATAACAGTAATAAGGATAATAATAATAGTTATAGTGCTAGTAACAATAGTAATAAGGATAATAATAATAGTCATAGCGATAATAATAGTAATAAGGATAATAATAATAGTTATAAGGATAAAGACAAGAGTAATAGGGATAGTAATAATAGAATAAGGATAATAATAACAGTCATAGCGATAATAATAATAGTAGTAAGGATAATAATAATAGTTATAGCGATAATAATAATAGTAATAAGGATAATAATAATAGTTATAAGGATAAAGACAAGAGCAATAGGGATAGTAATAATAGAATAAGGATAATAATAACAGTCAGAGCGATAATAATAGTAGTAATGAGGATAACAATAATAGTTACAGAGATAATAATACTAGTAATAAGGATAGTAATAACAGTTATAATGATAATAATAATAGTAATAAGGGAAATAATAATAGTTATAAGGATAAAGACAAGAGTAATAGGTATAGTAATAATAGAATATGGATAATAATAACAGTCACAGCGATAATAATAATAGTTAGAGCGATAATAATAATAGTAATAAGGATAAAGACAAGAATAATAGGGATAGTAATAATAGAATAAGGATAATAATAACAGTCACAGCGATAATAATAATAGTAGTAAGGATAATAATAATAGTTATAGCAATAATAATAATAGTAATAAGCATAATAATAATAGTTATAAGGATAGAGACAAGAGTAATAGGGATAGTAATAGTAGAATAAGGATAATAATAACAGCCATGGCGATAATAATAATAGTCATAGCGATAATAATAATAGAAATAAGGATAATAATAATAGTTATAAGGATAAAGACAAGGGTAATAGGGATAGTAATAATAGAATAAGTATAATAATAACAGTCATAGCGGTAATAATAACAGTAATAAGGATAATAATAATAGTTATAGTGCTAGTAACAATAGTAATAAGGATAATAATAATAGTCATAGCGATAATAATAGTAATAAGGATAATAATAATAGTTATAGTGCTAGTAACAATAGTAATAAGGATAATAATAATAGTCATAGCGATAATAATAGTAATAAGGATAATAATAATAGTTATAAGGATAAAGACAAGAGTAATAGGGATAGTAATAATAGAATAAGGATAATAATAACAGTCATAGCGATAATAATAATAGTAGTAAGGATAATAATAATAGTTATAGCGATAATAATAATAGTAATAAGGATAATAATAATAGTTATAAGGATAAAGACAAGAGCAATAGGGATAGTAATAATAGAATAAGGATAATAATAACAGTCAGAGCGATAATAATAGTAGTAATGAGGATAACAATAATAGTTACAGAGATAATAATACTAGTAATAAGGATAGTAATAACAGTTATAATGATAATAATAATAGTAATAAGGGAAATAATAATAGTTATAAGGATAAAGACAAGAGTAATAGGTATAGTAATAATAGAATATGGATAATAATAACAGTCACAGCGATAATAATAATAGTTAGAGCGATAATAATAATAGTAATAAGGATAAAGACAAGAGTAATAGGGATAGTAATAATAGAATAAGGATAATAATAACAGTCACAGCGATAATAATAATAGTAGTAAGGATAATAATAATAGTTATAGCAATAATAATAATAGTAATAAGCATAATAATAATAGTTATAAGGATAGAGACAAGAGTAATAGGGATAGTAATAGTAGAATAAGGATAATAATAACAGTCATAGCGATAATAATAGTAATAAGGATAATAATAATAGTTATAGCGATAATAATAATAGTAATGAGGGAAATAATAATAGAATAAGGATAATAATAACAGCCATAGCGATAATAATAATAGTCATAGCGATAATAATAATAGAAATAAGGATAATAATAATAGTTATAAGGATAAAGACAAGGGTAATAGGGATAGTAATAATAGAATAAGTATAATAATAACAGTCATAGAGGTAATAATAACAGTAATAAGGATAATAATAATAGTTATAGTGCTAGTAACAATAGTAATAAGGATAATAATAATAGTCATAGCGATAATAATAGTAATAAGGATAATAATAATAGTTATAAGGATAAAGACAAGAGTAATAGGGATAGTAATAATAGAATAAGGATAATAATAACAGTCATAGCGATAATAATAATAGTAGTAAGGATAATAATAATAGTTATAGCGATAATAATAATAGTAATAAGGATAATAATAATAGTTATAAGGATGAAGACAAGAGCAATAGGGATAGTAATAATAGAATAAGGATAATAATAACAGTCAGAGCGATAATAATAGTAGTAATGAGGATAACAATAATAGTTACAGAGATAATAATACTAGTAATAAGGATAGTAATAACAGTTATAATGATAATAATAATAGTAATAAGGGAAATAATAATAGTTATAAGGATAAAGACAAGAGTAATAGGTATAGTAATAATAGAATATGGATAATAATAACAGTCACAGCGATAATAATAATAGTTAGAGCGATAATAATAATAGTAATAAGGATAAAGACAAGAGTAATAGGGATAGTAATAATAGAATAAGGATAATAATAATAGTAGTAAGGATAATAATAATAGTTATAGCAATAATAATAATAGTAATAAGCATAATAATAATAGTTATAAGGATAGAGACAAGAGTAATAGGGATAGTAATAGTAGAATAAGGATAATAATAACAGTCATAGCGATAATAATAGTAATAAGGATAATAATAATAGTTATAGCGATAATAATAATAGTAATGAGGGAAATAATAATAGAATAAGGATAATAATAACAGCCATAGCGATAATAATAATAGTCATAGCGATAATAATAATAGAAATAAGGATAATAATAATAGTTATAAGGATAAAGACAAGGGTAATAGGGATAGTAATAATAGAATAAGTATAATAATAACAGTCATAGCGGTAATAATAACAGTAATAAGGATAATAATAATAGTTATAGTGCTAGTAACAATAGTAATAAGGATAATAATAATAGTCATAGCGATAATAATAGTAATAAGGATAATAATAATAGTTATAGTGCTAGTAACAATAGTAATAAGGATAATAATAATAGTCATAGCGATAATAATAGTAATAAGGATAATAATAATAGTTATAAGGATAAAGACAAGAGTAATAGGGATAGTAATAATAGAATAACGATAATAATAACAGTCATAGCGATAATAATAATAGTAGTAAGGATAATAATAATAGTTATAGCGATAATAATAATAGTAATAAGGATAATAATAATAGTTATAAGGATAAAGACAAGAGCAATAGGGATAGTAATAATAGAATAAGGATAATAATAACAGTCAGAGCGATAATAATAGTAGTAATGAGGATAACAATAATAGTTACAGAGATAATAATACTAGTAATAAGGATAGTAATAACAGTTATAATGATAATAATAATAGTAATAAGGGAAATAATAATAGTTATAAGGATAAAGACAAGAGTAATAGGTATAGTAATAATAGAATATGGATAATAATAACAGTCACAGCGATAATAATAATAGTTAGAGCGATAATAATAATAGTAATAAGGATAAAGACAAGAGTAATAGGGATAGTAATAATAGAATAAGGATAATAATAACAGTCACAGCGATAATAATAATAGTAGTAAGGATAATAATAATAGTTATAGCAATAATAATAATAGTAATAAGCATAATAATAATAGTTATAAGGATAGAGACAAGAGTAATAGGGATAGTAATAGTAGAATAAGGATAATAATAACAGTCATAGCGATAATAATAGTAATAAGGATAATAATAATAGTTATAGCGATAATAATAATAGTAATGAGGGAAATAATAATAGAATAAGGATAATAATAACAGCCATAGCGATAATAATAATAGTCATAGCGATAATAATAATAGAAATAAGGATAATAATAATAGTTATAAGGATAAAGACAAGGGTAATAGGGATAGTAATAATAGAATAAGTATAATAATAACAGTCATAGCGGTAATAATAACAGTAATAAGGATAATAATAATAGTTATAGTGCTAGTAACAATAGTAATAAGGATAATAATAATAGTCATAGCGATAATAATAGTAATAAGGATAATAATAATAGTTATAAGGATAAAGACAAGAGTAATAGGGATAGTAATAATAGAATAAGGATAATAATAACAGTCATAGCGATAATAATAATAGTAGTAAGGATAATAATAATAGTTATAGCGATAATAATAATAGTAATAAGGATAATAATAATAGTTATAAGGATAAAGACAAGAGCAATAGGGATAGTAATAATAGAATAAGGATAATAATAACAGTCAGAGCGATAATAATAGTAGTAATGAGGATAACAATAATAGTTACAGAGATAATAATACTAGTAATAAGGATAGTAATAACAGTTATAATGATAATAATAATAGTAATAAGGGAAATAATAATAGTTATAAGGATAAAGACAAGAGTAATAGGTATAGTAATAATAGAATATGGATAATAATAACAGTCACAGCGATAATAATAATAGTTAGAGCGATAATAATAATAGTAATAAGGATAAAGACAAGAGTAATAGGGATAGTAATAATAGAATAAGGATAATAATAACAGTCACAGCGATAATAATAATAGTAGTAAGGATAATAATAATAGTTATAGCAATAATAATAATAGTAATAAGCATAATAATAATAGTTATAAGGATAGAGACAAGAGTAATAGGGATAGTAATAGTAGAATAAGGATAATAATAACAGTCATAGCGATAATAATAATAGTAATAAGGATAATAATAATAGTTATAAGGATAAAGACAAGAGTAATAGGGATAGTAATAATAGAATAAGGATAATAATACCAGTCATATCGATAATAATAATAGCAATAAGGGAAATAATAATAGTTATAAGGATGAAGACAAGAGTAATAGGGATAGTAATAATAGAATAAGTATAATAATAACAGTCATAGCTGTAATAATAACAGTAATAAGGATAATAATAATAGTTATAGTGCTAGTAATAATAGTAATAAGGATAGTTATAATAGTTATAGCGGTAATAATAACAGTAATAAGGATAATAATAATAGTTATAGTGCTAGTAATAATAGTAATAAGGATGATAATAATAGTTGTAGCGATAAAAATAATAGCAATAAGGGAAATAATAATAGTTATAAGGATAAAGACAAGAGTAATAGGGATAGTAATAATAGAATAAGGATAATAATAACAGTCATAGCGATAATAATAATAGTTAGAGCGATAATAATAATAGTAATAAGGATAAAGACAAGAGTAATAGGGATAGTAATAATAGAATAAGGATAATAATAACAGTCATAGCGATAATAATAGTAATAAGGATAATAATAATAGTTATAGCGATAATAATAATAGTAATGAGGGAAATAATAATAGAATAAGGATAATAATAACAGTCATAGCGATAATAATAATAGTCATAGCGATAATAATAATAGAAATAAGGATAATAATAATAGTTATAAGGATAAAGACAAGAGTAATAGGGATAGTAATAATACAATAAGGATAATAATAACAGTCATAGCGATAATAATAATAGTTATAGCGATAATAGTAATAGTTATAAGGATAAAGAAAAGAGTAATAGGGATAGTAATAATAGAATAAGGATAATAATAACAGTCATAGCGATAATAATAATAGTTATAGCGATAATAATAATAGTAATAAGGATAATAATAATAGTTATAAGGATAAAGACAAGAGTAATAGGGATAGTAATAATAGAATAAGGATAATAATACCAGTCATAGCGATAATAATAATAGCAATAAGGGAAATAATAATAGTTATAAGGATAAAGACAAGAGTAATAGGGATAGTAATAATAGAATAAGGATAAGAATAACAGTCATAGCGATAATAATAGTAATAAGGATAATAATAATAGTTATAGCAATAATAATAATAGTAATAAGCATAATAATAATAGTTATAAGGATAGAGACAAGAGTAATAGGGATAGTAATAGTAGAATAAGGATAATAATAACAGTCATAGCGATAATAATAGTAATAAGGATAATAATAATAGTTATAGCGATAATAATAATAGTAATGAGGGAAATAATAATAGAATAAGGATAATAATAACAGCCATAGCGATAATAATAATAGTCATAGCGATAATAATAATAGAAATAAGGATAATAATAATAGTTATAAGGATAAAGACAAGGGTAATAGGGATAGTAATAATAGAATAAGTATAATAATAACAGTCATAGCGGTAATAATAACAGTAATAAGGATAATAATAATAGTTATAGTGCTAGTAACAATAGTAATAAGGATAATAATAATAGTCATAGCGATAATAATAGTAATAAGGATAATAATAATAGTTATAGTGCTAGTAACAATAGTAATAAGGATAATAATAATAGTCATAGCGATAATAATAGTAATAAGGATAATAATAATAGTTATAAGGATAAAGACAAGAGTAATAGGGATAGTAATAATAGAATAAGGATAATAATAACAGTCATAGCGATAATAATAATAGTAGTAAGGATAATAATAATAGTTATAGCGATAATAATAATAGTAATAAGGATAATAATAATAGTTATAAGGATAAAGACAAGAGCAATAGGGATAGTAATAATAGAATAAGGATAATAATAACAGTCAGAGCGATAATAATAGTAGTAATGAGGATAACAATAATAGTTACAGAGATAATAATACTAGTAATAAGGATAGTAATAACAGTTATAATGATAATAATAATAGTAATAAGGGAAATAATAATAGTTATAAGGATAAAGACAAGAGTAATAGGTATAGTAATAATAGAATATGGATAATAATAACAGTCACAGCGATAATAATAATAGTTAGAGCGATAATAATAATAGTAATAAGGATAAAGACAAGAGTAATAGGGATAGTAATAATAGAATAAGGATAATAATAACAGTCACAGCGATAATAATAATAGTAGTAAGGATAATAATAATAGTTATAGCAATAATAATAATAGTAATAAGCATAATAATAATAGTTATAAGGATAGAGACAAGAGTAATAGGGATAGTAATAGTAGAATAAGGATAATAATAACAGTCATAGCGATAATAATAATAGTAATAAGGATAATAATAATAGTTATAAGGATAAAGACAAGAGTAATAGGGATAGTAATAATAGAATAAGGATAATAATACCAGTCATATCGATAATAATAATGGCAATAAGGGAAATAATAATAGTTATAAGGATGAAGACAAGAGTAATAGGGATAGTAATAATAGAATAAGTATAATAATAACAGTCATAGCTGTAATAATAACAGTAATAAGGATAATAATAATAGTTATAGTGCTAGTAATAATAGTAATAAGGATGATAATAATAGTTGTAGCGATAAAAATAATAGCAATAAGGGAAATAATAATAGTTATAAGGATAAAGACAAGAGTAATAGGGATAGTAATAATAGAATAAGGATAATAATAACAGTCATAGCGATAATAATAATAGTTAGAGCGATAATAATAATAGTAATAAGGATAAAGACAAGAGTAATAGGGATAGTAATAATAGAATAAGGATAATAATAACAGTCATAGCGATAATAATAATACTAGTAAGGATAATAATAATAGTTATAGCAATAATAATAATAGTAATAAGCATAATAATAATAGTTATAAGGATTGAGACCAGAGTAATAGGGATAGTAATAGTAGAATAAGGATAATAATAACAGTCATAGCGATAATAATAGTAATAAGGATAATAATAATAGTTATAGCGATAATAATAATAGTAATGAGGGAAATAATAATAGAATAAGGATAATAATAACAGTCATACCGATAATAATAATAGTCATAGCGATAATAATAATAGAAATAAGGATAATAATAATAGTTATAAGGATAAAGACAAGAGTAATAGGGATAGTAATAATACAATAAGGATAATAATAACAGTCATAGCGATAATAATAATAGTTATAGCGATAATAATAATAGTAATGAGGGAAATAATAATAGAATAAGGATAATAATAACAGTCAGAGCGATAATAATAATAGTAATGAGGATAACAATAATAGTTATAGAGATAATAATACTAGTAATAAGGATAATAATAACAGTTATAATGATAATAATAATAGTAATAAGAATAATACTAATAGTTATAAGGATAAAGAGAAGAGTAATAGGGATAGTAATAATAGAATAAGGATAATAATAACAGTCATAGCGATAATAATAATAGTAGTAAGGATAATAATAATAGTAATAAGGATAGAGACAAGAGTAATAGGGATAGTAATAGTAGAATAGGGGTAATAATAACAGTCATAGCGATAATAATAGTAATAAGGATAATAATAATAGTTATAGCGATAATAATAATAGTAATAAGGGAAATAATAATAGAATAAGGATAATAATAACAGTCATAGCGATTATAATAATAGTCATACCGATAATAATAATAGAAATAAGGATAATAATAATAGTCATAAGGATAAAGAGAAGAGTAATAGGGATAGTAATAGTAGAATAAGGATAATAATAACAGTCAGAGCGATAATAATAGTAGTAATGAGGATAACAATAATAGTTATAGAGATAATAATACTAGTAATACGGATAATAATAACAGTTATAATGATAATAATAATAGTAATAAGGGAAATAATAATAGTTCTATGGATAAAGACAAGAGTAATAGGGATAGTAATAATAGAATAAGGATAATAATAACAGTCATAGCGGTAATAATAATAGTTATAGCGCTAATAATAATAGTAATAAGGATAATAATAATAGTTATAAGGATAAAGACAAGGGTAATAGGGATAGTAATAATAGAATAAGTATAATAATAACAGTCATAGCGGTAATAATAAGAGTAATAAGGATAATAATAATAGTTATAGTGCTAGTAACAATAGTAATAAGGATAATAATAATAGTCATAGCGATAATAATAGTAATAAGGATAATAATAATAGTTATAAGGATAAAGACAAGAGTAATAGGGATAGTAATAATAGAATAAGGATAATAATAACAGTCATAGCGATAATAATAATAGTAGTAAGGATAATAATAATAGTTTATAGCGATAATAATAATAGTAATAAGGATAATAATAATAGTTATAAGGATAAAGACAAGAGCAATAGGGATAGTAATAATAGAATAAGGATAATAATAACAGTCAGAGCGATAATAATAGTAGTAATGAGGATAACAATAATAGTTACAGAGATAATAATACTAGTAATAAGGATAGTAATACCAGTTATAATGATAATAATAATAGTAATAAGGGAAATAATAATAGTTATAAGGATAAAGACAAGAGTAATAGGTATAGTAATAATAGAATATGGATAATAATAACAGTCACAGCGATAATAATAATAGTAGTAAGGATAATAATAATAGTTATAGCAATAATAATAATAGTAATAAGCATAATAATAATAGTTATAAGGATAGAGACAAGAGTAATAGGGATAGTAATAGTAGAATAAGGATAATAATTACAGTCTTAGCGATAATAATAGTAATAAGGATAATAATAATAGTTATAGCGATAATAATAATAGTAATGAGGGAAATAATAATAGAATAAGGATAATAATAACAGTCATAGCGATAATAATAATAGTCATAGCGATAATAATAATAGAAATAAGGATAATAATAATAGTTATAAGGATAAAGACAAGAGTAATAGGGATAGTAATAATAGAATAAGGATAATAATAACAGTCATAGCGGTAATAATAATAGTTATAGCGATAATAATAAGAGTAATAAGGATAATAATAATAGTTATAAGGATAATAATAGTAGTTATAGTGCTAATAATAGTAGTAATAAGCATAATAATAATAGTTATAAGGATAGAGACAAGAGTAATAGGGATAGTAATAATAGAATAAATATAATAATAACAGTCATAGCGGTAATAATACCAGTAATAAGGATAATAATAATAGTTATAGTGCTAGTAACAATAGTAATAAGGATAATAATAATAGTTGTAGCGATAATAATAATAGCAATAAGGGAAATAATAATAGTTATAAGGATAAAGACAAGAGTAATAGGTATAGTAATAATACAATAAGGATAATAATAACATTCATAGCGATAATAATAATAGTTATAGCGATAATAATAATAGTTATAAGGATAAAGAAAAGAGTAATAGGTATAGTAATAATACAATAAGGATAATAATAACCGTCATAGCGATAATAATAATAGTTATAGCGATAATAATAATAGTAATAAGGATAATAATAATAGTTATAAGGATAAAGACAAGAGTAATAGGGATAGTAATAATAGAATAAGGATAATAATACCAGTCATATCGATAATAATAATAGCAATAAGGGAAATAATAATAGTTATAAGGATGAAGACAAGAGTAATAGGGATAGTAATAATAGAATAAGTATAATAATAACAGTCATAGCGGTAATAATAACAGTAATAAGGATAATAATAATAGTTATAGTGCTAGTAATAATAGTAATAAGGATAGTTATAATAGTTATAGCGGTAATAATAACAGTAATAAGGATAATAATAATAGTTATAGTGCTAGTAATAATAGTAATAAGGATGATAATAATAGTTATAGCGATAAAAATAATAGCAATAAGGGAAATAATAATAGTTATAAGGATAACGACAAGAGTAATAGCGATAATAATAATAGTAGTAAGGATAATAATAATAGTTATAGCAATAATAATAATAGTAATAAGCATAATAATAATAGTTATAAGGATAGAGACAAGAGTAATAGGGATAGTAATAGTAGAATAAGGATAATAATAACAGTCATAGCGATAATAATAGTAATAAGGATAATAATAATAGTTATAGCGATAATAATAATAGTAATGCGGGAAATAATAATAGAATAAGGATAATAATAACAGTCATAGCGATAATAATAATAGTCATAGCGATAATAATAATAGAAATAAGGATAATAATAATAGTTATAAGGATAAAGACAAGAGTAATAGGGATAGTAATAATAGAATAAGGATAATAATAACAGTCATAGCGATAATAATAATAGCAATAAGGGAAATAATAATAGTTATAAGGATAAAGACAAGAGTAATAGGGATAGTAATAATAGAATAAGGATAAGAATAACAGTCATAGCGATAATAATAGTAATAAGGATAATAATAATAGTTATAGCGATAATAATAATAGTAATGAGGGAAATAATAATAGAATAGGGATAATAATAACAGTCATAGCGATAATAATGATAGTCATAGCGATAATAATAATAGAAATAAGGATAATAATAATAGTTATAAGGATAAAGACAAGAGTAATAGGGATAGTAATAATACAATAAGGATAATAATAACAGTCATAGCGGTAATAATAATAGTTATAGCGCTAATAATAATAGTAATAAGGATAATAATAATAGTTATAAGGATAAAGACAAGGGTAATAGGGATTGTAATAATAGAATAAGTATAATAATAACAGTCATAGCGGTAATAATAACAGTAATAAGGATAATAATAATAGTTATAGTGCTAGTAACAATAGTAATAAGGATAATAATAATAGTCATAGCGATAATAATAGTAATAAGGATAATAATAATAGTTATAAGGATAAAGACAAGAGTAATAGGGATAGTAATAATAGAATAAGGATAATAATAACAGTCATAGCGATAATAATAATAGTAGTAAGGATAATAATAATAGTTATAGCGATAATAATAATAGTAATAAGGATAATAATAATAGTTATAAGGATAAAGACAAGAGCAATAGGGATAGTAATAATAGAATAAGGATAATAATAACAGTCAGAGCGATAATAATAGTAGTAATGAGGATATCAATAATAGTTAAAGAGATAATAATACTAGTAATAAGGATAGTAATAACAGTTATAATGATAATAATAATAGTAATAAGGGAAATAATAATAGTTATAAGGATAAAGACAAGAGTAATAGGTATAGTAATAATAGAATATGGATAATAATAACAGTCATAGCGATAATAATAATAGTTAGAGCGATAATAATAATAGTAATAAGGATAAAGACAAGAGTAATAGGGATAGTAATAGTAGAATAAGGATAATAATAACAGTCATAGCGATAATAATAGTAATAAGGATAATAATAATAGTTATAGCGATAATAATAATAGTAATGAGGGAAATAATAATAGAATAAGGATAATAATAACAGTCATAGCGATAATAATAATAGTCATAGCGATAATAATAATAGAAATAAGGATAATAATAATAGTTATAAGGATAAAGACAAGAGTAATAGGGATAGTAATAATAGAATATGGATAATAATAACAGTCATAGCGGTAATAATAATAGTTATAGCGATAATAATAAGAGTAATAAGGATAATAATAATAGTTATAAGGATAATAATAGTAGTTATAGTGCTAATAATAGTAGTAATAAGCATAATAATAATAGTTATAAGGATAGAGACAAGAGTAATAGGGATAGTAATAATAGAATAAATATAATAATAACAGTCATAGCGGTAATAATACCAGTAATAAGGATAATAATAATAGTTATAGTGCTAGTAACAATAGTAATAAGGATAATAATAATATTTGTAGCGATAATAATAATAGTTACAGCGATAATAATAATAGTTATAAGGATAAAGAAAAGAGTAATAGGGATAGTAATAATAGAATAAGGATAATAATAACAGTCATAGCGATAATAATAATAGTTATAGCGATAATAATAATTGAAATAAGGATAATAATAATAGTTATAAGGATAAAGAGAAGAGTAATAGTAGAATAAGGATAATAATAACAGTCATAGCGATAATAATAGTAATAAGGATAATAATAATAGTTATAGCGATAATAATAATAGTAATAAGGGAAATAATAATAGAATAAGGATAATAATAACAGTCATAGCGATTATAATAATAGTCATACCGATAATAATAATAGAAATAAGGATAATAATAATAGTCATAAGGATAAAGAGAAGAGTAATAGGGATAATAATAGTAGAATAAGGATAATAATAACAGTCAGAGCGATAATAATAGTAGTAATGAGGATAACAATAATAGTTATAGAGATAATAATACTAGAAATACGGATAATAATAACAGTTATAATGATAATAATAATAGTAATAAGGGAAATAATAATAGTTCTATGGATAAAGACAAGAGTAATAGGGATAGTAATAATAGAATAAGGATAATAATAACAGTCATAGCGGTAATAATAATAGTTATAGCGCTAATAATAATAGTAATAAGGATAATAATAATAGTTATAAGGATAAAGACAAGGGTAATAGGGATAGTAATAATAGAATAAGTATAATAATAACAGTCATAGCGGTAATAATAACAGTAATAAGGATAATAATAATAGTTATAGTGCTAGTAACAATAGTAATAAGGATAATAATAATAGTCATAGCGATAATAATAGTAATAAGGATAATAATAATAGTTATAAGGATAAAGACAAGAGTAATAGGGATAGTAATAATAGAATAAGGATAATAATAACAGTCATAGCGATAATAATAATAGTAGTAAGGATAATAATAATAGTTATAGCGATAATAATAATAGTAATAAGGATAATAATAATAGTTATAAGGATAAAGACAAGAGCAATAGGGATAGTAATAATAGAATAAGGATAATAATAACAGTCAGAGCGATAATAATAGTAGTAATGAGGATAACAATAATAGTTACAGAGATAATAATACTAGTAATAAGGATAGTAATAACAGTTACAATGATAATAATAATAGTAATAAGGGAAATAATAATAGTTATAAGGATAAAGACAAGAGTAATAGGTATAGTAATAATAGAATATGGATAATAATAACAGTCACAGCGATAATAATAATAGTTAGAGCGATAATAATAATAGTAATAAGGATAAAGACAAGAGTAATAGGGATAGTAATAATAGAATAAGGATAATAATAACAGTCACAGCGATAATAATAATAGTAGTAAGGATAATAATAATAGTTATAGCAATAATAATAATAGTAATAAGCATAATAATAATAGTTATAAGGATAGAGACAAGAGTAATAGGGATAGTAATAGTAGAATAAGGATAATAATAACAGTCATAGCGATAATAATAGTAATAAGGATAATAATAATAGTTATAGCGATAATAATAATAGTAATGAGGGAAATAATAATAGAATAAGGATAATAATAACAGTCATAGCGATAATAATAATAGAAATAAGGATAATAATAATAGTTATAAGGATAAAGACAAGAGTAATAGGGATAGTAATAATACAATAAGGATAATAATAACAGTCATAGCGATAATCATAATAGTTATAGCGATAATAGTAATAGTTATAAGGATAAAGAAAAGAGTAATAGGGATAGTAATAATAGAATAAGGATAATAATAACAGTCATAGCGATAATAATAATAGTTATAGCGATAATAATAATAGTAATAAGGATAATAATAATAGTTATAAGGATAGAGACAAGAGTAATAGGGATAGTAATAATAGAATAAGTATAATAATAACAGTCATAGCGGCAATAATAACAGTAATAAGGATGATAATAATAGTTATAGCGATAAAAATAATAGCAATAAGCGAAATAATAATAGTTATAAGGATAAAGACAAGAGTAATAGGTATAGTAATAATACAATAAGGATAATAATAACAGTCATAGCGATAATCATAATAGTTATAGGGATAATCATAGTTATAAGGATAAAGACAAGACTAATAGCGATAGTAATAATAGAATAAGTATAATAATAACAGGCATAGCGATAATAATAATAGTTATAGCGATAATAATAATAGTAATAAGGATAATAATAATAGTTATAAGGATAAAGACAAGAGCAATAGGGATAGTAATAATAGAATAAGGATAATAATAACAGTCAGAGCGATAATAATAGTAGTAATGAGGATAACAATAATAGTTATAGAGATAATAATACTAGTAATATGGATAATAATAACAGTTATAATGATAATAATAATAGTAATAAGGGAAATAATAATAGTTCTAAGGATAAAGACAAGAGTAATAGGGATAGTAATAATAGAATAAGGATAATAATAACAGTCATAGCGGTAATAATAATAGTTATAGTGCTAATAATAATAGTAATAAGGATAATAATAATAGTTATAGCGATAATAATAGTAGTAATAAGGGAAATAATAATAGTTATAGGGATAAAGACAAGTGTAATAGGTATAGTAATAATACAATAAGGATAATAATAAGAGTCATAGCGATAATCATAATAGTTATAGCGATAATCATAGTTATAAGGATAAAGAAAAGAGTAATAGGGATAGTAATAATAGAATAAGGATAATAATAACAGTCATAGCGATAATAATAATAGTTATAGCGATAATAATAAAAGTAATAAGGATAATAATAATAGTTATAAGGATAAAGACAAGAGTAATAGGGATAGTAATAATAGAATAAGGATAATAATACCAGTCATAGCGATAATAATAATAGCAATAAGGGAAATAATAATCGTTATAAGGTAAAGACAAGAGTAATAGGGATAGTAATAATAGAATAAGGATAATAATAACAGTCATAGCGATAATAATAATAGTAGTAAGGATAATAATAATAGTTATAGCGATAATAATAATAGTAACAAGCATAATAATAATAGTTATAAGGATAGAGACAAGAGTAATAGGGATAGTAATAGTAGAATAAGGATAATAATAATAGTAATGAGGGAAATAATAATAGAATAAGGATAATAATAACAGTCATAGCGATAATAATAATAGTCATAGCGATAATAATAATAGAAATAAGGATAATAATAATAGTTATAAGGATGAAGAGAAGAGTAATAGGGATAGTAATAATAGAATAAGGATAATAATAACAGTCATAGCGATAATAATAATAGTTATAGCGATAATAATAACAGTAATCAGCATAATAATAATAGTTATAATAATAGAGACAAGAGTAATAGGGATAGTAATAATAGAATAAGTATAATGATAACAGTCATAGCGGTAATAATAACAGTAATAAGGATAATAATAATACTTATAGCGATAATAATAATAGCAATAAGGGAAATAATAATAGTTATAAGGATAAAGACAAGAGTAATAGGTATAGTAATAATACAATAAGGATAATAATAACAGTCATAGCGATAATCATAGTTATAAGGATAAAGACAAGACTAATAGCGATAGTAATAATAGAATAAGTATAATAATAACAGTCATGGCGATAATAATAATAGTAATAAGGATAATAATAATAGTTATAGTGCAAATAATAATAGTAATAAGCATAATAATAATAGTTATAAGGATAGAGACAAGAGTAATAGCGATAGTAATAATAGAATAAGTATAATAATAACAGTCATAGCGGTAATAATAACAGTAATAAGGATAATAATAATAGTTATAGTGCTAGTAATAATAGTAATAAGGATAATTATAATAGTTATAGCGGTAATAATAACAGTAATAAGGATAATAATAATAGTTATAGTGCTAGTAATAATAGTAATAAGGATGATAATAATAGTTATAGCGATAAAAATAATAGCAATAATGGAAATAATAATACTTATAAGGATAAAGACAAGAGTAATAGGGATAGTAATAATACAATAAGGATAATAATAACAGTCATAGCGATAATAATAATAGTTATAGCGATAATAATAATAGTTACAAGGATAAAGAAAAGAGTAATAGGGATAGTAATAATAGAATAAGGATAATAATAACAGTCATAGCGATAATAATAATAGTTATAGCGATAATAATAATTGAAATAAGGATAATAATAATAGTTATAAGGATAAAGAGAAGAGTAATAGGGATAGTAATAGTAGAATAAGGATAATAATAACAGTCATAGCGATAATAATAATAGTTATAGCGATAATAATAATAGTTATAAGGTTAAAGAAAAGAGTAATAGGGATAGTGATAATAGAATAAGGATAATAATAACAGTCAGAGCGATAATAATAATAGTAATGAGGATAACAATAATAGTTATAGAGATAATAATACTAGTAACAAGGATAATAATAACAGTTATAATGATAATAATAATAGTATTAAGAATAATACTAATAGTTATAAGGATAAAGAGAAGAGTAATAGGGATAGTAATAATAGAATAAGGATAATAATAACAGTCATAGCGATAATCATAGTTATAAGGATAAAGACAAGACTAATAGCGATAGTAATAATAGAATAAGTATAATAATAACAGTCATAGCGATAATCATAATAGTTATAGCGATAATCATAGTTATAAGGATAAAGACAAGACTAATAGCGATAGTAATGATAGAATAAGTATAATAATAACAGTCATGGCGATTATAATAATAGTAATAAGGATAATAATAATAGTTATAGTGCAAATAATAATAGTAATAAGCATAATAATAATAGTTATAAGGATAGAGACAAGAGTAATAGCGATAGTAATAATAGAAAAGTATAATAATAACAGTCATAGCGGTAATAATAACAGTAATAAGGATAATAATAATAGTTATAGTGCTAGTAATAATAGTAATAAGGATAATTGTAATAGTTATAGCGGTAATAATAACAGTAATAAGGATAATAATAATTGCTATAGTGCTAGTAATAATAGTAATAAGGATGATAATAATAGTTATAGCGATATAAATAATAGCAATAAGGGAAATAATAATAGTTATAAGGATAAAGACAAGAGTAATAGGGATAGTAATAATAGAATAAGGATAATAATAACAGTCATAGCGGTAATAATAATAGTTATAGCGATAATAATAATAGTAATAAGGATAATAATAATAGTAATAAGGATAATAATAATAGTTATAGTGCAACTAATAATAGTAATGAGCATAATAATAATAGTTATAAGGATAGAAACAAGAGTAATAGGGATAGTAATAATAGAATAAGTGTAATAATAACCGTCATAGCGGTAATAATAACAGTAATAAGGATAATAATAATAGTTATAGTGCTAGTAACAATAGTAATAAGGATAATAATAATAGTTATAGCGATAATAATAATAGCAATAAGGGAGATAATAATAGTTATAAGGATAAAGACAAGAGTAATAGGTATAGTAATAATACAATAAGGATAATAATAACCGTCATAGCGATAATAATAATAGTTATAGTGCAAATAATAATAGTAATAAGCATAATAATAATAGTTATAAGGATAGAGACAAGAGTAATAGGGATAGTAATAATAGAATAAGTATAATAATAACAGTCATAGCGGTAATAATAACAGTAATAAGGATAATAATAACACTTATAGCGATAATAATAATAGCAATAAGGGAAATAATAATAGTTATAAGGATAAAGACAAGTGTAATAGGTATAGTAATAATACAATAAGGATAATAATAACAGTCATAGCGATAATAATAATAGTTATAGCGATAATAGTAATAGTTATAAGGATAAAGAAAAGAGTAATAGGGATAGTAATAATAGAATAAGGATAATAATAACAGTCATAGCGATAATAATAATAGTTATATCGATAATAATAATAGTAATAAGGATAATAATAATAGTTATAAGGATAAAGACAAGAGTAATAGGGATAGTAATAATAGAATAAGGATAATAATACCAGTCATAGCGATAATAATAATAGCAATAAGGGAAATAATAAGAGTTATAAGGATAAAGACAAGAGTAATAGGGATAGTTATAATAGAATAAGGATAATAATAACAGTCATAGCGATAATAATAATAGTAGTAAGGATAATAATAATAGTTATAGCGCTAATAATAATAGTAATAAGGATAATAATAATAGTTATAAGGATAAAGACAAGAGTAATAGGGATAGTAATAATAGAATAAGTATAATAATAACAGTCATAGCGGTAATAATAACAGTAATAAGGATAATAATAATAGTTATAGTGCTAGTAACAATAGTAATAAGGATAATAATAATAGTTATAGCGATAATAATAATAGCAATAAGGGAAATAATAATAGTTATAAGGATAAAGACAAGAGTAATAGGTATAGTAATAATACAATAAGGATAATAATAACAGTCATAGCGATAATCATAATAGTTATAGCGATAATCATAGTTATAAGGATAAAGACAAGACTAATAGCGATAGTAATAATAGAATAAGTATAATAATAACAGTCATGGCGATAATAATAATAGTAATAAGGATAATAATAATAGTTATAGTGCTAGTAACAATAGCAATAAGGATAATAATAATAGTTATAGCGATAATAATAATAGCAATAAGGGAAATAATAATAGTTATAAGGATAAAGACAAGAGTAATAGGTATAGTAATAATACAATAAGGATAATAATAACCGTCATAGCGATAATAATAATAGTTATAGCGATAATAGTAATAGTTATAGCGATAATAGTAATAGTTATAAGGATAAAGAAAAGAGTAATAGGGATAGTAATAATAGAATAAGGATAATAATAACAGTCATAGCGATAATAATAATAGTTATAGCGATAATAATAATAGTAATAAGGATAATAATAATAGTTATAAGGATAAAGACAAGAGTAATAGGGATAGTAATAATAGAATAAGGATAATAATACCAGTCATAGCGATAATAATAATAGCAATAAGGGAAATAATAATAGTTATAAGGATAAAGACAAGAGTAATAGGGATAGTAATAATAGAATAAGGATAGTAATAACAGTCATAGCGATAATAATAATAGTAGTAAGGATAATAATAATAGTTATAGCGATAATAATAATAGGAATAAGGGAAATAATTATAGTTATAAGGATAAAGACAAGAGTAATAGGTATAGTAATAATACAATAAGGATAATAATAACAGTCATAGCGATAATAATAATAGTTATAGCGATAATAATAATAGTAATAAGGATAATAATAATAGTTATAAGGATAAAGACAAGAGTAATAGGGATAGTAATAATAGAATAAGGATAATAATACCAGTTATAGCGATAACAATAATAGCAATAAGGGAAATAATAATAGTTATAAGGATAAAGAAAAGAGTAATAGGGATAGTAATAATAGAATAAGGATAATAATAACAGTCATAGCGATAATAATAATAGTTATAGCGATAATAATAATAACAATAAGGGAAATAATAATAGTTATAAGGATAAAGACAAGAGTAATAGGTATAGTAATAATACAATAAGGATAATAATAACAGTCATAGCGATAATCATAGTTATAAGGATAAAGACAAGACTAATAGCGATAGTAATAATAGAATAAGTATAATAATAACAGTCATGGCGATAATAATAATAGTAATAAGGATGGAGACAAGAGTAATAGCGATAGTAATAATAGAATAAGTATAATAATAACAGTCATAGCGGTAATAATAACAGTAATAAGGATAATAATAATAGCTATAGTGCTAGTAATAATAGTAATAAGGATAATTATAATAGTTATAGCGGTAATAATAACAGTAATAAGGATAATAATAATAGTTATAGTGCTAGTAATAATAGTAATAAGGATGATAATAATAGAATAAGGATAATAATAACAGTCATAGCGATAATAATAATAGTTATAGCGATAATAATAATAGTTATAAGGATAAAGAAAAGAGTAATAGGGATAGTAATAATAGAATAAGGATAATAATAACAGTCATAGCGATAATAATAATAGTCATAGCGATAATAATAATTGAAATAAGGATAATAATAATAGTTATAAGGATAAAGAGAAGAGTAATAGGGATAGTAATAGTAGAATAAGGATAATAATAACAGTCATAGCGATAATAATAATAGTTATAGCGAAAATAATAATAGTTATAAGGTTAAAGAAAAGAGTAATAGGGATAGTAATAATAGAATAAGGATAATAATAACAGTCAGAGCGATAATAATAGTAGTAATGAGGATAACAATAATAGTTATAGAGATAATAATACTAGTAATAAGGATAATAATAACAGTTATAATGATAATAATAATAGTAATAAGGGAAATAATAATAGTTCTAAGGATAAAGACAAGAGTAATAGGGATAGTAATAATAGAATAAGGATAATAATAACAGTCATAGCGGTAATAATAATAGTTATAGTGCTAATAATAATAGTAATAAGGATAATAATAATAGTTATAGCGATAATAATAGTAGTAATAAGGGAAATAATAATAGTTATAGGGATAAAGACAAGTGTAATAGGTATAGTAATAATACAATAAGGATAATAATAAGAGTCATAGCGATAATCATAATAGTTATAGCGATAATCATAGTTATAAGGATAAAGAAAAGAGTAATAGGGATAGTAATAATAGAATAAGGATAATAATAACAGTCATAGCGATAATAATAATAGTTATAGCGATAATAATAAAAGTAATAAGGATAATAATAATAGTTATAAGGATAAAGACAAGAGTAATAGGGATAGTAATAATAGAATAAGGATAATAATACCAGTCATAGCGATAATAATAATAGCAATAAGGGAAATAATAATCGTTATAAGGTAAAGACAAGAGTAATAGGGATAGTAATAATAGAATAAGGATAATAATAACAGTCATAGCGATAATAATAATAGTAGTAAGGATAATAATAATAGTTATAGCGATAATAATAATAGTAACAAGCATAATAATAATAGTTATAAGGATAGAGACAAGAGTAATAGGGATAGTAATAGTAGAATAAGGATAATAATAATAGTAATGAGGGAAATAATAATAGAATAAGGATAATAATAACAGTCATAGCGATAATAATAATAGTCATAGCGATAATAATAATAGAAATAAGGATAATAATAATAGTTATAAGGATGAAGAGAAGAGTAATAGGGATAGTAATAGTAGAATAAGGATAATAATAACAGTCATAGCGATAATAATAATAGTAGTAAGGATAATAATAATAGTTATAGCGATAATAATAATAGTAATCAGCATAATAATAATAGTTATAATAATAGAGACAAGAGTAATAGGGATAGTAATAATAGAATAAGTATAATGATAACAGTCATAGCGGTAATAATAACAGTAATAAGGATAATAATAATAGTTATAGTGCTAGTAACAATAGTAATAAGGATAATAATAATAGTTATAGCGATAATAATAATAGGAATAAGGGAAATAATTATAGTTATAAGGATAAAGACAAGAGTAATAGGTATAGTAATAATACAATAAGGATAATAATAACAGTCATAGCGATAATAATAATAGTTATAGCGATAATAATAATAGTAATAAGGATAATAATAATAGTTATAAGGATAAAGACAAGAGTAATAGGGATAGTAATAATAGAATAAGGATAATAATACCAGTCATAGCGATAATAATAATAGCAATAAGGGAAATAATAATAGTTATAAGGATAAAGAAAAGAGTAATAGGGATAGTAATAATAGAATAAGGATAATAATAACAGTCATAGCGATAATAATAATAGTTATAGCGATAATAATAATTGAAATAAGGATAATAATAATAGTTATAAGGATAAAGAGAAGAGTAATAGGGATAGTAATAGTAGAATAAGGATAATAATAACAGTTATAATGATAATAATAATAGTAATAAGAATAATACTAATAGTTATAAGGATAAAGAGAAGAGTAATAGGGATAGTAATAATAGAATAAGGATAATAATAACAGTCATAGCGATAATAATAATAGTTATAGCGATAATAATAATAGTAATCAGCATAATAATAATAGTTATAATAATAGAGACAAGAGTAATAGGGATAGTAATAATAGAATAAGTATAATGATAACAGTCATAGCGGTAATAATAACAGTAATAAGGATAATAATAATACTTATAGCGATAATAATAATAGCAATAAGGGAAATAATAATAGTTATAAGGATAAAGACAAGAGTAATAGGGATAGTAATAATAGAATAAGGATAATAATAACAGTCATAGCGATAATAATAATAGTTATAGCGATAATAATAAAAGTAATAAGGATAATAATAATAGTTATAAGGATAAAGACAAGAGTAATAGGGATAGTAATAATAGAATAAGGATAATAATACCAGTCATAGCGATAATAATAATAGCAATAAGGGAAATAATAATCGTTATAAGGTAAAGACAAGAGTAATAGGGATAGTAATAATAGAATAAGGATAATAATAACAGTCATAGCGATAATAATAATAGTAGTAAGGATAATAATAATAGTTATAGCGATAATAATAATAGTAACAAGCATAATAATAATAGTTATAAGGATAGAGACAAGAGTAATAGGGATAGTAATAGTAGAATAAGGATAATAATAATAGTAATGAGGGAAATAATAATAGAATAAGGATAATAATAACAGTCATAGCGATAATAATAATAGTCATAGCGATAATAATAATAGAAATAAGGATAATAATAATAGTTATAAGGATGAAGAGAAGAGTAATAGGGATAGTAATAATAGAATAAGGATAATAATAACAGTCATAGCGATAATAATAATAGTTATAGCGATAATAATAACAGTAATCAGCATAATAATAATAGTTATAATAATAGAGACAAGAGTAATAGGGATAGTAATAATAGAATAAGTATAATGATAACAGTCATAGCGGTAATAATAACAGTAATAAGGATAATAATAATACTTATAGCGATAATAATAATAGCAATAAGGGAAATAATAATAGTTATAAGGATAAAGACAAGAGTAATAGGTATAGTAATAATACAATAAGGATAATAATAACAGTCATAGCGATAATCATAGTTATAAGGATAAAGACAAGACTAATAGCGATAGTAATAATAGAATAAGTATAATAATAACAGTCATGGCGATAATAATAATAGTAATAAGGATAATAATAATAGTTATAGTGCAAATAATAATAGTAATAAGCATAATAATAATAGTTATAAGGATAGAGACAAGAGTAATAGCGATAGTAATAATAGAATAAGTATAATAATAACAGTCATAGCGGTAATAATAACAGTAATAAGGATAATAATAATAGTTATAGTGCTAGTAATAATAGTAATAAGGATAATTATAATAGTTATAGCGGTAATAATAACAGTAATAAGGATAATAATAATAGTTATAGTGCTAGTAATAATAGTAATAAGGATGATAATAATAGTTATAGCGATAAAAATAATAGCAATAATGGAAATAATAATACTTATAAGGATAAAGACAAGAGTAATAGGGATAGTAATAATACAATAAGGATAATAATAACAGTCATAGCGATAATAATAATAGTTATAGCGATAATAATAATAGTTACAAGGATAAAGAAAAGAGTAATAGGGATAGTAATAATAGAATAAGGATAATAATAACAGTCATAGCGATAATAATAATAGTTATAGCGATAATAATAATTGAAATAAGGATAATAATAATAGTTATAAGGATAAAGAGAAGAGTAATAGGGATAGTAATAGTAGAATAAGGATAATAATAACAGTCATAGCGATAATAATAATAGTTATAGCGATAATAATAATAGTTATAAGGTTAAAGAAAAGAGTAATAGGGATAGTGATAATAGAATAAGGATAATAATAACAGTCAGAGCGATAATAATAATAGTAATGAGGATAACAATAATAGTTATAGAGATAATAATACTAGTAACAAGGATAATAATAACAGTTATAATGATAATAATAATAGTATTAAGAATAATACTAATAGTTATAAGGATAAAGAGAAGAGTAATAGGGATAGTAATAATAGAATAAGGATAATAATAACAGTCATAGCGATAATCATAGTTATAAGGATAAAGACAAGACTAATAGCGATAGTAATAATAGAATAAGTATAATAATAACAGTCATAGCGATAATCATAATAGTTATAGCGATAATCATAGTTATAAGGATAAAGACAAGACTAATAGCGATAGTAATGATAGAATAAGTATAATAATAACAGTCATGGCGATTATAATAATAGTAATAAGGATAATAATAATAGTTATAGTGCAAATAATAATAGTAATAAGCATAATAATAATAGTTATAAGGATAGAGACAAGAGTAATAGCGATAGTAATAATAGAAAAGTATAATAATAACAGTCATAGCGGTAATAATAACAGTAATAAGGATAATAATAATAGTTATAGTGCTAGTAATAATAGTAATAAGGATAATTGTAATAGTTATAGCGGTAATAATAACAGTAATAAGGATAATAATAATTGCTATAGTGCTAGTAATAATAGTAATAAGGATGATAATAATAGTTATAGCGATATAAATAATAGCAATAAGGGAAATAATAATAGTTATAAGGATAAAGACAAGAGTAATAGGGATAGTAATAATAGAATAAGGATAATAATAACAGTCATAGCGGTAATAATAATAGTTATAGCGATAATAATAATAGTAATAAGGATAATAATAATAGTAATAAGGATAATAATAATAGTTATAGTGCAACTAATAATAGTAATGAGCATAATAATAATAGTTATAAGGATAGAAACAAGAGTAATAGGGATAGTAATAATAGAATAAGTGTAATAATAACCGTCATAGCGGTAATAATAACAGTAATAAGGATAATAATAATAGTTATAGTGCTAGTAACAATAGTAATAAGGATAATAATAATAGTTATAGCGATAATAATAATAGCAATAAGGGAGATAATAATAGTTATAAGGATAAAGACAAGAGTAATAGGTATAGTAATAATACAATAAGGATAATAATAACCGTCATAGCGATAATAATAATAGTTATAGTGCAAATAATAATAGTAATAAGCATAATAATAATAGTTATAAGGATAGAGACAAGAGTAATAGGGATAGTAATAATAGAATAAGTATAATAATAACAGTCATAGCGGTAATAATAACAGTAATAAGGATAATAATAACACTTATAGCGATAATAATAATAGCAATAAGGGAAATAATAATAGTTATAAGGATAAAGACAAGTGTAATAGGTGTAGTAATAATACAATAAGGATAATAATAACAGTCATAGCGATAATAATAATAGTTATAGCGATAATAGTAATAGTTATAAGGATAAAGAAAAGAGTAATAGGGATAGTAATAATAGAATAAGGATAATAATAACAGTCATAGCGATAATAATAATAGTTATATCGATAATAATAATAGTAATAAGGATAATAATAATAGTTATAAGGATAAAGACAAGAGTAATAGGGATAGTAATAATAGAATAAGGATAATAATACCAGTCATAGCGATAATAATAATAGCAATAAGGGAAATAATAAGAGTTATAAGGATAAAGACAAGAGTAATAGGGATAGTTATAATAGAATAAGGATAATAATAACAGTCATAGCGATAATAATAATAGTAGTAAGGATAATAATAATAGTTATAGCGCTAATAATAATAGTAATAAGGATAATAATAATAGTTATAAGGATAAAGACAAGAGTAATAGGGATAGTAATAATAGAATAAGTATAATAATAACAGTCATAGCGGTAATAATAACAGTAATAAGGATAATAATAATAGTTATAGTGCTAGTAACAATAGTAATAAGGATAATAATAATAGTTATAGCGATAATAATAATAGCAATAAGGGAAATAATAATAGTTATAAGGATAAAGACAAGAGTAATAGGTATAGTAATAATACAATAAGGATAATAATAACAGTCATAGCGATAATCATAATAGTTATAGCGATAATCATAGTTATAAGGATAAAGACAAGACTAATAGCGATAGTAATAATAGAATAAGTATAATAATAACAGTCATGGCGATAATAATAATAGTAATAAGGATAATAATAATAGTTATAGTGCTAGTAACAATAGCAATAAGGATAATAATAATAGTTATAGCGATAATAATAATAGCAATAAGGGAAATAATAATAGTTATAAGGATAAAGACAAGAGTAATAGGTATAGTAATAATACAATAAGGATAATAATAACCGTCATAGCGATAATAATAATAGTTATAGCGATAATAGTAATAGTTATAGCGATAATAGTAATAGTTATAAGGATAAAGAAAAGAGTAATAGGGATAGTAATAATAGAATAAGGATAATAATAACAGTCATAGCGATAATAATAATAGTTATAGCGATAATAATAATAGTAATAAGGATAATAATAATAGTTATAAGGATAAAGACAAGAGTAATAGGGATAGTAATAATAGAATAAGGATAATAATACCAGTCATAGCGATAATAATAATAGCAATAAGGGAAATAATAATAGTTATAAGGATAAAGACAAGAGTAATAGGGATAGTAATAATAGAATAAGGATAGTAATAACAGTCATAGCGATAATAATAATAGTAGTAAGGATAATAATAATAGTTATAGCGATAATAATAATAGGAATAAGGGAAATAATTATAGTTATAAGGATAAAGACAAGAGTAATAGGTATAGTAATAATACAATAAGGATAATAATAACAGTCATAGCGATAATAATAATAGTTATAGCGATAATAATAATAGTAATAAGGATAATAATAATAGTTATAAGGATAAAGACAAGAGTAATAGGGATAGTAATAATAGAATAAGGATAATAATACCAGTTATAGCGATAACAATAATAGCAATAAGGGAAATAATAATAGTTATAAGGATAAAGAAAAGAGTAATAGGGATAGTAATAATAGAATAAGGATAATAATAACAGTCATAGCGATAATAATAATAGTTATAGCGATAATAATAATAACAATAAGGGAAATAATAATAGTTATAAGGATAAAGACAAGAGTAATAGGTATAGTAATAATACAATAAGGATAATAATAACAGTCATAGCGATAATCATAGTTATAAGGATAAAGACAAGACTAATAGCGATAGTAATAATAGAATAAGTATAATAATAACAGTCATGGCGATAATAATAATAGTAATAAGGATGGAGACAAGAGTAATAGCGATAGTAATAATAGAATAAGTATAATAATAACAGTCATAGCGGTAATAATAACAGTAATAAGGATAATAATAATAGCTATAGTGCTAGTAATAATAGTAATAAGGATAATTATAATAGTTATAGCGGTAATAATAACAGTAATAAGGATAATAATAATAGTTATAGTGCTAGTAATAATAGTAATAAGGATGATAATAATAGAATAAGGATAATAATAACAGTCATAGCGATAATAATAATAGTTATAGCGATAATAATAATAGTTATAAGGATAAAGAAAAGAGTAATAGGGATAGTAATAATAGAATAAGGATAATAATAACAGTCATAGCGATAATAATAATAGTCATAGCGATAATAATAATTGAAATAAGGATAATAATAATAGTTATAAGGATAAAGAGAAGAGTAATAGGGATAGTAATAGTAGAATAAGGATAATAATAACAGTCATAGCGATAATAATAATAGTTATAGCGAAAATAATAATAGTTATAAGGTTAAAGAAAAGAGTAATAGGGATAGTAATAATAGAATAAGGATAATAATAACAGTCAGAGCGATAATAATAGTAGTAATGAGGATAACAATAATAGTTATAGAGATAATAATACTAGTAATAAGGATAATAATAACAGTTATAATGATAATAATAATAGTAATAAGGGAAATAATAATAGTTCTAAGGATAAAGACAAGAGTAATAGGGATAGTAATAATAGAATAAGGATAATAATAACAGTCATAGCGGTAATAATAATAGTTATAGTGCTAATAATAATAGTAATAAGGATAATAATAATAGTTATAGCGATAATAATAGTAGTAATAAGGGAAATAATAATAGTTATAGGGATAAAGACAAGTGTAATAGGTATAGTAATAATACAATAAGGATAATAATAAGAGTCATAGCGATAATCATAATAGTTATAGCGATAATCATAGTTATAAGGATAAAGAAAAGAGTAATAGGGATAGTAATAATAGAATAAGGATAATAATAACAGTCATAGCGATAATAATAATAGTTATAGCGATAATAATAAAAGTAATAAGGATAATAATAATAGTTATAAGGATAAAGACAAGAGTAATAGGGATAGTAATAATAGAATAAGGATAATAATACCAGTCATAGCGATAATAATAATAGCAATAAGGGAAATAATAATCGTTATAAGGTAAAGACAAGAGTAATAGGGATAGTAATAATAGAATAAGGATAATAATAACAGTCATAGCGATAATAATAATAGTAGTAAGGATAATAATAATAGTTATAGCGATAATAATAATAGTAACAAGCATAATAATAATAGTTATAAGGATAGAGACAAGAGTAATAGGGATAGTAATAGTAGAATAAGGATAATAATAATAGTAATGAGGGAAATAATAATAGAATAAGGATAATAATAACAGTCATAGCGATAATAATAATAGTCATAGCGATAATAATAATAGAAATAAGGATAATAATAATAGTTATAAGGATGAAGAGAAGAGTAATAGGGATAGTAATAGTAGAATAAGGATAATAATAACAGTCATAGCGATAATAATAATAGTAGTAAGGATAATAATAATAGTTATAGCGATAATAATAATAGTAATCAGCATAATAATAATAGTTATAATAATAGAGACAAGAGTAATAGGGATAGTAATAATAGAATAAGTATAATGATAACAGTCATAGCGGTAATAATAACAGTAATAAGGATAATAATAATAGTTATAGTGCTAGTAACAATAGTAATAAGGATAATAATAATAGTTATAGCGATAATAATAATAGGAATAAGGGAAATAATTATAGTTATAAGGATAAAGACAAGAGTAATAGGTATAGTAATAATACAATAAGGATAATAATAACAGTCATAGCGATAATAATAATAGTTATAGCGATAATAATAATAGTAATAAGGATAATAATAATAGTTATAAGGATAAAGACAAGAGTAATAGGGATAGTAATAATAGAATAAGGATAATAATACCAGTCATAGCGATAATAATAATAGCAATAAGGGAAATAATAATAGTTATAAGGATAAAGAAAAGAGTAATAGGGATAGTAATAATAGAATAAGGATAATAATAACAGTCATAGCGATAATAATAATAGTTATAGCGATAATAATAATTGAAATAAGGATAATAATAATAGTTATAAGGATAAAGAGAAGAGTAATAGGGATAGTAATAGTAGAATAAGGATAATAATAACAGTTATAATGATAATAATAATAGTAATAAGAATAATACTAATAGTTATAAGGATAAAGAGAAGAGTAATAGGGATAGTAATAATAGAATAAGGATAATAATAACAGTCATAGCGATAATAATAATAGTTATAGCGATAATAATAATAGTAATCAGCATAATAATAATAGTTATAATAATAGAGACAAGAGTAATAGGGATAGTAATAATAGAATAAGTATAATGATAACAGTCATAGCGGTAATAATAACAGTAATAAGGATAATAATAATACTTATAGCGATAATAATAATAGCAATAAGGGAAATAATAATAGTTATAAGGATAAAGACAAGAGTAATAGGTATAGTAATAATACAATAAGGATAATAATAACAGTCATAGCGATAATCATAGTTATAAGGATAAAGACAAGACTAATAGCGATAGTAATAATAGAATAAGTATAATAATAACAGTCATGGCGATAATAATAATAGTAATAAGGATAATAATAATAGTTATAGTGCAAATAATAATAGTAATAAGCATAATAATAATAGTTATAAGGATAGAGACAAGAGTAATAGCGATAGTAATAATAGAATAAGTATAATAATAACAGTCATAGCGGTAATAATAACAGTAATAAGGATAATAATAATAGTTATAGTGCTAGTAATAATAGTAATAAGGATAATTATAATAGTTATAGCGGTAATAATAACAGTAATAAGGATAATAATAATAGTTATAGTGCTAGTAATAATAGTAATAAGGATGATAATAATAGTTATAGCGATAAAAATAATAGCAATAATGGAAATAATAATACTTATAAGGATAAAGACAAGAGTAATAGGGATAGTAATAATACAATAAGGATAATAATAACAGTCATAGCGATAATAATAATAGTTATAGCGATAATAATAATAGTTACAAGGATAAAGAAAAGAGTAATAGGGATAGTAATAATAGAATAAGGATAATAATAACAGTCATAGCGATAATAATAATAGTTATAGCGATAATAATAATTGAAATAAGGATAATAATAATAGTTATAAGGATAAAGAGAAGAGTAATAGGGATAGTAATAGTAGAATAAGGATAATAATAACAGTCATAGCGATAATAATAATAGTTATAGCGATAATAATAATAGTTATAAGGTTAAAGAAAAGAGTAATAGGGATAGTGATAATAGAATAAGGATAATAATAACAGTCAGAGCGATAATAATAATAGTAATGAGGATAACAATAATAGTTATAGAGATAATAATACTAGTAACAAGGATAATAATAACAGTTATAATGATAATAATAATAGTATTAAGAATAATACTAATAGTTATAAGGATAAAGAGAAGAGTAATAGGGATAGTAATAATAGAATAAGGATAATAATAACAGTCATAGCGATAATCATAGTTATAAGGATAAAGACAAGACTAATAGCGATAGTAATAATAGAATAAGTATAATAATAACAGTCATAGCGATAATCATAATAGTTATAGCGATAATCATAGTTATAAGGATAAAGACAAGACTAATAGCGATAGTAATGATAGAATAAGTATAATAATAACAGTCATGGCGATTATAATAATAGTAATAAGGATAATAATAATAGTTATAGTGCAAATAATAATAGTAATAAGCATAATAATAATAGTTATAAGGATAGAGACAAGAGTAATAGCGATAGTAATAATAGAAAAGTATAATAATAACAGTCATAGCGGTAATAATAACAGTAATAAGGATAATAATAATAGTTATAGTGCTAGTAATAATAGTAATAAGGATAATTGTAATAGTTATAGCGGTAATAATAACAGTAATAAGGATAATAATAATTGTTATAGTGCTAGTAATAATAGTAATAAGGATGATAATAATAGTTATAGCGATATAAATAATAGCAATAAGGGAAATAATAATAGTTATAAGGATAAAGACAAGAGTAATAGGGATAGTAATAATAGAATAAGGATAATAATAACAGTCATAGCGGTAATAATAATAGTTATAGCGATAATAATAATAGTAATAAGGATAATAATAATAGTAATAAGGATAATAATAATAGTTATAGTGCAACTAATAATAGTAATGAGCATAATAATAATAGTTATAAGGATAGAAACAAGAGTAATAGGGATAGTAATAATAGAATAAGTGTAATAATAACCGTCATAGCGGTAATAATAACAGTAATAAGGATAATAATAATAGTTATAGTGCTAGTAACAATAGTAATAAGGATAATAATAATAGTTATAGCGATAATAATAATAGCAATAAGGGAGATAATAATAGTTATAAGGATAAAGACAAGAGTAATAGGTATAGTAATAATACAATATGGATAATAATAACCGTCATAGCGATAATAATAATAGTTATAGTGCAAATAATAATAGTAATAAGCATAATAATAATAGTTATAAGGATAGAGACAAGAGTAATAGGGATAGTAATAATAGAATAAGTATAATAATAACAGTCATAGCGGTAATAATAACAGTAATAAGGATAATAATAACACTTATAGCGATAATAATAATAGCAATAAGGGAAATAATAATAGTTATAAGGATAAAGACAAGTGTAATAGGTATAGTAATAATACAATAAGGATAATAATAACAGTCATAGCGATAATAATAATAGTTATAGCGATAATAGTAATAGTTATAAGGATAAAGAAAAGAGTAATAGGGATAGTAATAATAGAATAAGGATAATAATAACAGTCATAGCGATAATAATAATAGTTATATCGATAATAATAATAGTAATAAGGATAATAATAATAGTTATAAGGATAAAGACAAGAGTAATAGGGATAGTAATAATAGAATAAGGATAATAATACCAGTCATAGCGATAATAATAATAGCAATAAGGGAAATAATAAGAGTTATAAGGATAAAGACAAGAGTAATAGGGATAGTTATAATAGAATAAGGATAATAATAACAGTCATAGCGATAATAATAATAGTAGTAAGGATAATAATAATAGTTATAGCGCTAATAATAATAGTAATAAGGATAATAATAATAGTTATAAGGATAAAGACAAGAGTAATAGGGATAGTAATAATAGAATAAGTATAATAATAACAGTCATAGCGGTAATAATAACAGTAATAAGGATAATAATAATAGTTATAGTGCTAGTAACAATAGTAATAAGGATAATAATAATAGTTATAGCGATAATAATAATAGCAATAAGGGAAATAATAATAGTTATAAGGATAAAGACAAGAGTAATAGGTATAGTAATAATACAATAAGGATAATAATAACAGTCATAGCGATAATCATAATAGTTATAGCGATAATCATAGTTATAAGGATAAAGACAAGACTAATAGCGATAGTAATAATAGAATAAGTATAATAATAACAGTCATGGCGATAATAATAATAGTAATAAGGATAATAATAATAGTTATAGTGCTAGTAACAATAGCAATAAGGATAATAATAATAGTTATAGCGATAATAATAATAGCAATAAGGGAAATAATAATAGTTATAAGGATAAAGACAAGAGTAATAGGTATAGTAATAATACAATAAGGATAATAATAACCGTCATAGCGATAATAATAATAGTTATAGCGATAATAGTAATAGTTATAGCGATAATAGTAATAGTTATAAGGATAAAGAAAAGAGTAATAGGGATAGTAATAATAGAATAAGGATAATAATAACAGTCATAGCGATAATAATAATAGTTATAGCGATAATAATAATAGTAATAAGGATAATAATAATAGTTATAAGGATAAAGACAAGAGTAATAGGGATAGTAATAATAGAATAAGGATAATAATACCAGTCATAGCGATAATAATAATAGCAATAAGGGAAATAATAATAGTTATAAGGATAAAGACAAGAGTAATAGGGATAGTAATAATAGAATAAGGATAGTAATAACAGTCATAGCGATAATAATAATAGTAGTAAGGATAATAATAATAGTTATAGCGATAATAATAATAGGAATAAGGGAAATAATTATAGTTATAAGGATAAAGACAAGAGTAATAGGTATAGTAATAATACAATAAGGATAATAATAACAGTCATAGCGATAATAATAATAGTTATAGCGATAATAATAATAGTAATAAGGATAATAATAATAGTTATAAGGATAAAGACAAGAGTAATAGGGATAGTAATAATAGAATAAGGATAATAATACCAGTTATAGCGATAACAATAATAGCAATAAGGGAAATAATAATAGTTATAAGGATAAAGAAAAGAGTAATAGGGATAGTAATAATAGAATAAGGATAATAATAACAGTCATAGCGATAATAATAATAGTTATAGCGATAATAATAATAACAATAAGGGAAATAATAATAGTTATAAGGATAAAGACAAGAGTAATAGGTATAGTAATAATACAATAAGGATAATAATAACAGTCATAGCGATAATCATAGTTATAAGGATTAAGACAAGACTAATAGCGATAGTAATAATAGAATAAGTATAATAATAACAGTCATGGCGATAATAATAATAGTAATAAGGATAATAATAATAGTTATAGTGCAAATAATAATAGTAATAAGCATAATAATAATAGTTATAAGGATAGAGACAAGAGTAATAGCGATAGTAATAATAGAATAAGTATAATAATAACAGTCATAGCGGTAATAAGAACAGTAATAAGGATAATAATAATAGCTATAGTGCTAGTAATAATAGTAATAAGGATAATTATAATAGTTATAGCGGTAATAATAACAGTAATAAGGATAATAATAATAGTTATAGTGCTAGTAATAATAGTAATAAGGATGATAATAATAGTTATAGCGATAAAAATAATAGCAATAATGGAAATAATAATACTTATAAGGATAAAGACAAGAGTAATAGGGATAGTAATAATAGAATAAGGATAATAATAACAGTCATAGCGGTAATAATAATAGTTATAGCGATAATAATAATAGTAATAAGGATAATAATAATAGTTATAGTGCAAATAATAATAGTAATAAGCATAATAATAATAGTTATAAGCATAGAGACAAGAGTAATAGGGATAGTAATAATAGAATAAGTATAATAATAACAGTCATAGTGGTAATAATAACAGTAATAAGGATAATAATAATAGTTATAGTGCTAGTAACAATAGTAATAAGGATAATAATAATAGTTATAGCGATAATAATAGTAGCAATAAGGGAAATAATAATAGTTATAAGGATAAAGACAAGAGTAATAGGTATAGTAATAATACAATAAGGATAATAATAACAGTCATAGCGATAATAATAATAGTTATAGCGATAATAATAATAGTAATAAGGATAATAATAATAGTTATAAGGATAAAGACAAGAGTAATAGGGATAGTAATAATAGAATAAGGATAATAATACCAGTCATAGCGATAATAATAATAGCAATAAGGGAAATAATAATAGTTATAAGGATAAAGAAAAGAGTAATAGGGATAGTAATAATAGAATAAGGATAATAATAACAGTCATAGCGATAATAATAATAGTTATAGCGATAATAATAATTGAAATAAGGATAATAATAATAGTTATAAGGATAAAGAGAAGAGTAATAGGGATAGTAATAGTAGAATAAGGATAATAATAACAGTTATAATGATAATAATAATAGTAATAAGAATAATACTAATAGTTATAAGGATAAAGAGAAGAGTAATAGGGATAGTAATAATAGAATAAGGATAATAATAACAGTCATAGCGATAATAATAATAGTAGTAAGGATAATAATAATAGTAATAAGGATAGAGACAAGAGTAATAGGGATAGTAATAGTAGAATAGGGATAATAATAACAGTCATAGCGATAATAATAGTAATAAGGATAATAATAATAGTTATAGCGATAATAATAATAGTAATAACGGAAATAATAATAGAATAAGGATAATAATAACAGTCATAGCGATTATAATAATAGTCATACCGATAATAATAATAGAAATAAGGATAATAATAATAGTCATAAGGATAAAGAGAAGAGTAATAGGGATAGTAATAGTAGAATAAGGATAATAATAACAGTCAGAGCGATAATAATAGTAGTAATGAGGATAACAATAATAGTTATAGAGATAATAATACTAGTAATACGGATAATAATAACAGTTATAATGATAATAATAATAGTAATAAGGGAAATAATAATAGTTCTATGGATAAAGACAAGAGTAATAGGGATAGTAATAATAGAATAAGGATAATAATAACAGACATAGCGGTAATAATAATAGTTATAGCGCTAATAATAATAGTAATAAGGATAATAATAATAGTTATAAGGTTAAAGACAAGAGTAATAGGGATAGTAATAATAGAATAAGTATAATAATAACAGTCATAGCGGTAATAATAACAGTAATAAGGATAATAATAATAGTTATAGTGCTAGTAACAATAGTAATAAGGATAATAATAATAGTCATAGCGATAATAATAGTAATAAGGATAATAATAATAGTTATAAGGATAAAGACAAGAGTAATAGGGATAGTAATAATAGAATAAGGATAGTAATAACAGTCATAGCGATAATAATAATAGTAGTAAGGATAATAATAATAGTTATAGCGATAATAATAATAGTAGTAAGGATAATAATAATAGTTATAAGGATAAAGACAAGAGCAATAGGGATAGTAATAATAGAATAAGGATAATAATAACAGTCAGAGCGATAATAATAGTAGTAATGAGGATAACAATAATAGTTACAGAGATAATAATACTAGTAATAAGGATAGTAATAACAGTTATAATGATAATTATAATAGTAATAAGGGAAATAATAATAGTTCTAAGGATAAAGACAAGAGTAATAGGGATAGTAATAATAGAATAAGGATAATAATAACAGTCATAGCAGTAATAATAATAGTTATAGTGCTAATAATAATAGTAATAAGGATAATAATAATAGTTATAGCGATAATAATAATAGTTATAGCGATAATAATAATAGTTATAAGGATAAAGAAAAGAGTAATAGGGATAGTAATAATAGAATAAGGATAATAATAACAGTCATAGCGATAATAATAATAGTTATAGCGATAATAATAATTGAAATAAGGATAATAATAATAGTTATAAGGATAAAGAGAAGAGTAATAGGGATAGTAATAGTAGAATAAGGATAATAATAACAGTCAGAGCGATAATAATAGTAGTAATGAGGATAACAATAATAGTTACAGAGATAATAATACTAGTAATAAGGATAGTAATAACAGTTATAATGATAATTATAATAGTAATAAGGGAAATAATAATAGTTCTAAGGATAAAGACAAGAGTAATAGGGATAGTAATAATAGAATAAGGATAATAATAACAGTCATAGCGGTAATAATAATAGTTATAGTGCTAATAATAATAGTAATAAGGATAATAATAATAGTTATAGCGATAATAATAATAGTTATAGCGATAATAATAATAGTTATAAGGATAAAGAAAAGAGTAATAGGGATAGTAATAATAGAATAAGGATAATAATAACAGTCATAGCGATAATAATAATAGTAGTAAGGATAATAATAATAGTTATAAGGATAAAGACAAGAGCAATAGGGATAGTAATAATAGAATAAGGATAATAATAACAGTCAGAGCGATAATAATAGTAGTAATGAGGATAACAATAATAGTTACAGAGATAATAATACTAGTAATAAGGATAGTAATAACAGTTATAATGATAATTATAATAGTAATAAGGGAAATAATAATAGTTCTAAGGATAAAGACAAGAGTAATAGGGATAGTAATAATAGAATAAGGATAATAATAACAGTCATAGCGGTAATAATAATAGTTATAGTGCTAATAATAATAGTAATAAGGATAATAATAATAGTTATAGCGATAATAATAATAGTTATAGCGATAATAATAATAGTTATAAGGATAAAGAAAAGAGTAATAGGGATAGTAATAATAGAATAAGGATAATAATAACAGTCATAGCGATAATAATAATAGTTATAGCGATAATAATAATTGAAATAAGGATAATAATAATAGTTATAAGGATAAAGAGAAGAGTAATAGGGATAGTAATAGTAGAATAAGGATAATAATAACAGTCATAGCGATAATAATAATAGTTATAGCGATAATAATAATAGTTATAAGGTTAAAGAAAAGAGTAATAGGGATAGTGATAATAGAATAAGGATAATAATAACAGTCAGAGCGATAATAATAATAGTAATGAGGATAACAATAATAGTTATAGAGATAATAATACTAGTAACAAGGATAATAATAACAGTTATAATGATAATAATAATAGTATTAAGAATAATACTAATAGTTATAAGGATAAAGAGAAGAGTAATAGGGATAGTAATAATAGAATAAGGATAATAATAACAGTCATAGCGATAATAATAATAGTAGTAAGGATAATAATAATAGTAATAAGGATAGAGACAAGAGTAATAGGGATAGTAATAGTAGAATAGGGATAATAATAACAGTCATAGCGATAATAATAGTAATAAGGATAATAATAATAGTTATAGCGATAATAATAATAGTAATAACGGAAATAATAATAGAATAAGGATAATAATAACAGTCATAGCGATTATAATAATAGTCATACCGATAATAATAATAGAAATAAGGATAATAATAATAGTCATAAGGATAAAGAGAAGAGTAATAGGGATAGTAATAGTAGAATAAGGATAATAATAACAGTCAGAGCGATAATAATAGTAGTAATGAGGATAACAATAATAGTTATAGAGATAATAATACTAGTAATACGGATAATAATAACAGTTATAATGATAATAATAATAGTAATAAGGGAAATAATAATAGTTCTATGGATAAAGACAAGAGTAATAGGGATAGTAATAATAGAATAAGGATAATAATAACAGTCATAGCGGTAATAATAATAGTTATAGCGCTAAAAATAATAGTAATAAGGATAATAATAATAGTTATAAGGATAAAGACAAGAGTAATAGGGATAGTAATAATAGAATAAGTATAATAATAACAGTCATAGCGGTAATAATAACAGTAATAAGGATAATAATAATAGTTATAGTGCTAGTAACAATAGTAATAAGGATAATAATAATAGTCATAGCGATAATAATAGTAATAAGGATAATAATAATAGTTATAAGGATAAAGACAAGAGTAATAGGGATAGTAATAATAGAATAAGGATAATAATAACAGTCATGGCGATTATAATAATAGTAATAAGGATAATAATAATAGTTATAGTGCAAATAATAATAGTAATCAGCATAATAATAATAGTTATAATAATAGAGACAAGAGTAATAGGGATAGTAATAATAGAATAAGTATAATAATAACAGTCATAGCGGTATTAATAACAGTAATAAGGATAATAATAATACTTATAGCGATAATAATAATAGCAATAAGGGAAATAATAATAGTTATAAGGATAAAGACAAGAGTAATAGGTATAGTAATAATACAATAAGGATAATAATAACAGTCATAGCGATAATCATAATAGTTATAGCGATAATCATAGTTATAAGGATAAAGACAAGACTAATAGCGATAGTAATAATAGAATAAGTATAATAATAACAGTCATGGCGATTATAATAATAGTAATAAGGATAATAATAATAGTTATAGTGCAAATAATAATAGTAATAAGCATAATAATAATAGTTATAAGGATAGAGACAAGAGTAATAGCGATAGTAATAATAGAAAAGTATAATAATAACAGTCATAGCGGTAATAATAACAGTAATAAGGATAATAATAATAGTTATAGTGCTAGTAATAATAGTAATAAGGATAATTATAATAGTTATAGCGGTAATAATAACAGTAATAAGGATAATAATAATTGTTATAGTGCTAGTAATAATAGTAATAAGGATGATAATAATAGTTATAGCGATATAAATAATAGCAATAAGGGAAATAATAATAGTTATAAGAATAAAGACAAGAGTAATAGGGATAGTAATAATAGAATAAGGATAATAATAACAGTCATAGCGGTAATAATAATAGTTATAGCGATAATAATAAGAGTAATAAGGATAATAATAGTAGTTATAAGGATAATAATAGTAGTTATAGTGCTAATAATAATAGTAATAAGCATAACAATAATAGTTATAAGGATAGAGACAAGAGTAATAGGGATAGTAATAATAGAATAAATATAATAATAACAGTCATAGCGGTAATAATACCAGTAATAAGGATAATAATAATAGTTATAGTGCTAGTAACAATAGTAATAAGGATAATAATAATAGTTGTAGCGATAATAATAATAGCAATAAGGGAAATAATAATAGTTATAAGGATAAAGACAAGAGTAATAGGTATAGTAATAATACAATAAGGATAATAATAATATTCATAGCGATAATAATAATAGTTATAGCGATAATAATAATAGTTATAAGGATAAAGAAAAGAGTAATAGGGATTGTAATAATAGAATAAGGATAATAATAACAGTCATAGCGATAATAATAATAGTTATAGCGATAATAATAATAGTAATAAGGATAATAATAATAGTTATAAGGATAAAGACAAGAGTAATAGGGATAGTAATAATAGAATAAGGATAATAATACCAGTCATAGCGATAATAATAATAGCAATAATGGAAATAATAATCGTTATAAGGTAAAGAAAAGAGTAATAGGGATAGTAATAATAGAATAAGTATAATAATAACAGTCATAGCGGTAATAATAACAGTAATAAGGATAATAATAACACTTATAGCGATAATAATAATAGCAATAAGGGAAATAATAATAGTTATAAGGATAAAGACAAGTGTAATAGGTATAGTAATAATACAATAAGGATAATAATAACAGTCATAGCGATAATAATAATAGTTATAGCGATAATAGTAATAGTTATAAGGATAAAGAAAAGAGTAATAGGGATAGTAATAATAGAATAAGGATAATAATAACAGTCATAGCGATAATAATAATAGTTATATCGATAATAATAATAGTAATAAGGATAATAATAATAGTTATAAGGATAAAGACAAGAGTAATAGGGATAGTAATAATAGAATAAGGATAATAATACCAGTCATAGCGATAATAATAATAGCAATAAGGGAAATAATAATAGTTATAAGGATAAAGACAAGAGTAATAGGTATAGTAATAATACAATAAGGATAATAATAACCGTCATAGCGATAATAATTATAGTTATAGTTATAATAATAATAGTAGTAAGGATAATAATAATAGTTATAGCGATAATAATAATAGTAATCAGCATAATAATAATAGTTATAATAATAGAGACAAGAGTAATAGGGATAGTAATAATAGAATAAGTATAATAATAACAGTCATAGCGGTAATAATAACAGTAATAAGGATAATAATAACACTTATAGCGATAATAATAATAGCAATAAGGGAAATAATAATAGTTATAAGGATAAAGACAAGTGTAATAGGTATAGTAATAATACAATAAGGATAATAATAACAGTCATAGCGATAATAATAATAGTTATAGCGATAATAGTAATAGTTATAAGGATAAAGAAAAGAGTAATAGGGATAGTAATAATAGAATAAGGATAATAATAACAGTCATAGCGATAATAATAATAGTTATATCGATAATAATAATAGTAATAAGGATAATAATAATAGTTATAAGGATAAAGACAAGAGTAATAGGGATAGTAATAATAGAATAAGGATAATAATACCAGTCATAGCGATAATAATAATAGCAATAAGGGAAATAATAATAGTTATAAGGATAAAGGCAAGAGTAATAGGTATAGTAATAATACAATAAGGATAATAATAACCGTCATAGCGATAATAATTATAGTTATAGTTATAATAATAATAGTAGTAAGGATAATAATAATAGTTATAGCGATAATAATAATAGTAATCAGCATAATAATAATAGTTATAATAATAGAGACAAGAGTAATAGGGATAGTAATAATAGAATAAGTATAATAATAACAGTCATAGCGGTAATAATAACAGTAATAAGGATAATAATAATACTTATAGCGATAATAATAATAGCAATAAGGGAAATAATAATAGTTATAAGGATAAAGACAAGAGTAATAGGTATAGTAATAATACAATAAGGATAATAATAACAGTCATAGCGATAATCATAATAGTTATAGCGATAATCATAGTTATAAGGATAAAGACAAGACTAATAGCGATAGTAATAATAGAATAAGTATAATAATAACAGTCATGGCGATTATAATAATAGTAATAAGGATAATAATAATAGTTATAGTGCAAATAATAATAGTAATAAGCATAATAATAATAGTTATAAGGATAGAGACACGAGTAATAGCGATAGTAATAATAGAAAAGTATAATAATAACAGTCATAGCGGTAATAATAACAGTAATAAGGATAATAATAATAGTTATAGTGCTAGTAATAATAGTAATAAGGATAATTATAATAGTTATAGCGGTAATAATAACAGTAATAAGGATAATAATAATTGTTATAGTGCTAGTAATAATAGTAATAAGGATGATAATAATAGTTATAGCGATATAAATAATAGCAATAAGGGAAATAATAATAGTTATAAGGATAAAGACAAGAGTAATAGGGATAGTAATAATAGAATAAGGATAATAATAACAGTCATAGCGGTAATAATAATAGTTATAGCGATAATAATAATAGTAATAAGGATAATAATAATAGTAATAAGGATAATAATAATAATTATAGTGCAACTAATAATAGTAATGAGCATAATAATAATAGTTATAAGGATAGAAACAAGAGTAATAGGGATAGTAATAATAGAATAAGGATAATAATAACAGTCATAGCGGTAATAATAATAGTTATAGCGATAATAATAAGAGTAATAAGGATAATAATAATAGTTATAAGGATAATAATAGTAGTTATAGTGCTAATAATAATAGTAATAAGCATAACAATAATAGTTATAAGGATAGAGACAAGAGTAATAGGGATAGTAATAATAGAATAAATATAATAATAACAGTCATAGCGGTAATAATACCAGTAATAAGGATAATAATAATAGTTATAGTGCTAGTAACAATAGTAATAAGGATAATAATAATAGTCGTAGCGATAATAATAATAGCAATAAGGGAAATAATAATAGTTATAAGGATAAAGAAAAGAGTAATAGGGATAGTAATAATAGAATAAGGATAATAATAACAGTCATAGCGATAATAATAATAGTAATAGCGATAATAATAATAGTAATAAGGATAATAATAATAGTTATAAGGATAAAGACAAGAGTAATAGGGATAGTAATAATAGAATAAGGATAATAATACCAGTCATAGCGATAATAATAATAGCAATAATGGAAATAATAATCGTTATAAGGTAAAGAAAAGAGTAATAGGGATAGTAATAATAGAATAAGGATAATAATAACAGTCATAGCGATAATCATAGTTATAAGGATAAAGACAAGACTAATAGCGATAGTAATAATAGAATAAGTATAATAATAACAGTCATGGCGATTATAATAATAGTAATAAGGATAATAATAATAGTTATAGTGCAAATAATAATAGTAATAAGCATAATAATAATAGTTATAAGGATAGAGACAAGAGTAATAGCGATAGTAATAATAGAAAGGTATAATAATAACAGTCATAGCGGTAATAATAACAGTAATAAGGATAATAATAATAGTTATAGTGCTAGTAATAATAGTAATAAGGATAATTATAATAGTTATAGCGGTAATAATAACAGTAATAAGGATAATAATAATTGTTATAGTGCTAGTAATAATAGTAATAAGGATGATAATAATAGTTATAGCGATATAAATAATAGCAATAAGGGAAATAATAATAGTTATAAGAATAAAGACAAGAGTAATAGGGATAGTAATAATAGAATAAGGATAATAATAACAGTCATAGCGGTAATAATAATAGTTATAGCGATAATAATAATAGTAATAAGGATAATAATAATAGTAATAAGGATAATAATAATAGTTATAGTGCAACTAATAATAGTAATGAGCATAATAATAATAGTTATAAGGATAGAAACAAGAGTAATAGGGATAGTAATAATAGAATAAGGATAATAATAACAGTCATAGCGGTAATAATAATAGTTATAGCGATAATAATAAGAGTAATAAGGATAATAATAATAGTTATAAGGATAATAATAGTAGTTATAGTGCTAATAATAATAGTAATAAGCATAACAATAATAGTTATAAGGATAGAGACAAGAGTAATAGGGATAGTAATAATAGAATAAATATAATAATAACAGTCATAGCGGTAATAATACCAGTAATAAGGATAATAATAATAGTTATAGTGCTAGTAACAATAGTAATAAGGATAATAATAATAGTCGTAGCGATAATAATAATAGCAATAAGGGAAATAATAATAGTTATAAGGATAAAGACAAGAGTAATAGGTATAGTAATAATACAATAAGGATAATAATAATATTCATAGCGATAATAATAATAGTTATAGCGATAATAATAATAGTTATAAGGATAAAGAAAAGAGTAATAGGGATAGTAATAATAGAATAAGGATAATAATAACAGTCATAGCGATAATAATAATAGTTATAGCGATAATAATAATAGTAATAAGGATAATAATAATAGTTATAAGGATAAAGACAAGAGTAATAGGGATAGTAATAATAGAATAAGGATAATAATACCAGTCATAGCGATAATAATAATAGCAATAATGGAAATAATAATCGTTATAAGGTAAAGAAAAGAGTAATAGGGATAGTAATAATAGAATAAGGATAATAATAACAGTCATAGCGATAATCATAGTTATAAGGATAAAGACAAGACTAATAGCGATAGTAATAATAGAATAAGTACAATAATAACAGTCATGGCGATAATAATAATAGTAATAAGGATAATAATAATAGTTATAGTGCAAATAATAATAGTTATAAGGATAGAGACAAGAGTAATAGCGATAGTAATAATAGAATAAGTATGATAATAACAGTCATAGCGGTAATAATAACAGTAATAAGGATAATAATAATAGTTATAGTGCTAGTAATAATAGTAATAAGGATGATAATAATAGTTATAGCGATAAAAATAATAGCAATAAGGGAAATAATAATAGTTATAAGGATAAAGACAAGAGTAATAGGGATAGTAATAATAGAATAAGGATAATAATAACAGTCATAGCGGTAATAATAATAGTTATAGCGATAATAATAATAGTAATAAGGATAATAATAATAGTAATAAGGATAATAATAATAGTTATAGTGCAAATAATAATAGTAATAAGCATAATAATAATAGTTATAAGCATAGAGACAAGAGTAATAGGGATAGTAATAATAGAATAAGTATAATAATAACAGTCATAGCGGTAATAATAACAGTAATAAGGATAATAATAATAGTTATAGTGCTAGTAACAATAGCAATAAGGATAATAATAATAGTTATAGCGATAATAATAATAGCAATACGGGAAATAATAATAGTTATAAGGATAAAGACAAGAGTAATAGGTATAGTAATAATACAATAAGGATAATAATAACCGTCATAGCGATAATAATTATAGTTATAGTTATAATAATAATAGTAGTAAGGATAATAATAATAGTTATAGCGATAATAATAATAGTAATCAGCATAATAATAATAGTTATAATAATAGAGACAAGAGTAATAGTAATAGTAATAATAGAATAAGTATAATAATAACAGTCATAGCGGTAATAATAACAGTAATAAGGATAATAATAATACTTATAGCGATAATAATAATAGCAATAAGGGAAATAATAATAGTTATAAGGATAAAGACAAGAGTAATAGGTATAATAATAATACAATAAGGATAATAATAACAGTCATAGCGATAATCATAATAGTTATAGCGATAATCATAGTTATAAGGATAAAGACAAGACTAATAGCGATAGTAATAATAGAATAAGTATAATAATAACAGTCATGGCGATTATAATAATAGTAATAAGGATAATAATAATAGTTATAGTGCAAATAATAATAGTAATAAGTATAATAATAATAGTTATCAGGATAGAGACACGAGTAATAGCGATAGTAATAATAGAAAAGTATAATAATAACAGTCATAGCGGTAATAATAACAGTAATAAGGATAATAATAATAGTTATAGTGCTAGTAATAATAGTAATAAGGATAATTATAATAGTTATAGCGGTAATAATAACAGTAATAAGGATAATAATAATTGTTATAGTGCTAGTAATAATAGTAATAAGGATGATAATAATAGTTCTAGCGATATAAATAATAGCAATAAGGGAAATAATAATAGTTATAAGGATAAAGACAAGAGTAATAGGGATAGTAATAATAGAATAAGGATAATAATAACAGTCATAGCGGTAATAATAATAGTTATAGCGATAATAATAATAGTAATAAGGATAATAATAATAGTTATAGTGCAACTAATAATAGTAATGAGCATAATAATAATAGTTATAAGGATAGAAACAAGAGTAATAGGGATAGTAATAATAGAATAAGGATAATAATAACAGTCATAGCGGTAATAATAATAGTTATAGCGATAATAATAAGAGTAATAAGGATAATAATAATAGTTATAAGGATAATAATAGTAGTTATAGTGCTAATAATAATAGTAATAAGCATAACAATAATAGTTATAAGGATAGAGACAAGAGTAATAGGGATAGTAATAATAGAATAAATATAATAATAACAGTCATAGCGGTAATAATACCAGTAATAAGGATAATAATAATAGTTGTAGCGATAATAATAATAGCAATAAGGGAAATAATAATAGTTATAAGGATAAAGACAAGAGTAATAGGTATAGTAATAATACAATAAGGATAATAATAACATTCAAAGCGATAATAATAATAGTTATAGCGATAATAATAATAGTTATAAGGATAAAGAAAAGAGTAATAGGGATAGTAATAATAGAATAAGGATAATAATACCAGTCATAGCGATAATAATAATAGCAATAAGGGAAATAATAATAGTTATAAGGTAAAGAAAAGAGTAATAGGGATAGTAATAATAGAATAAGGATAATAATAACAGTCATAGCGATAATAATAATAGTAGTAAGGATAATAATAATAGTTATAAGGATAGAGACAAGAGTAATAGGGATAGTAATAGTAGAATAAGGATAATAATAACAGTCATAGCGATAATAATAGTAATAAGGATAATAATAATAGTAATGAGGGAAATAATAATAGAATAAGGATAATAATAACAGTCATAGCGATAATAATAATAGTCATAGCGATAATAATAATAGAAATAAGGATAATAATAATAGTTATAAGGATAAAGAGAAGAGTAATAGGGATAGTAATAGTAGAATAAGGATAATAATAACAGTCATAGCGATAATAATAATAGTAGTAAGGATAATAATAATAGTTATAGCGATAATAATAATAGTAATCAGCATAATAATAATAGTTATAATAATAGAGACAAGAGTAATAGGGATAGTAATAATAGAATAAGTATAATGATAACAGTCATAGCGGTAATAATAACAGTAATAAGGATAATAATAATACTTATAGCGATAATAATAATAGCAATAAGGGAAATAATAATAGTTATAAGGATAAAGACAAGAGTAATAGGTATAGTAATAATACAATAAGGATAATAATAACAGTCATAGCGATAATCATAGTTATAAGGATAAAGACAAGACTAATAGCGATAGTAATAATAGAATAAGTATAATAATAACAGTCATAGCGATAATCATAATAGTTATAGCGATAATCATAGTTATAAGGATAAAGACAAGACTAATAGCGATAGTAATGATAGAATAAGTATAATAATAACAGTCATGGCGATTATAATAATAGTAATAAGGATAATAATAATAGTTATAGTGCAAATAATAATAGTAATAAGCATAATAATAATAGTTATAAGGATAGAGACAAGAGTAATAGGGATAGTAATAATAGAATAAGTATAATAATAACAGTCATAGCGGTAATAATAACAGTAATAAGGATAATAATAACACTTATAGCGATAATAATAATAGCAATAAGGGAAATAATAATAGTTATAAGGATAAAGACAAGTGTAATAGGTATAGTAATAATACAATAAGGATAATAATAACAGTCATAGCGATAATAATAATAGTTATAGCGATAATAGTAATAGTTATAAGGATAAAGAAAAGAGTAATAGGGATAGTAATAATAGAATAAGGATAATAATACCAGTCATAGCGATAATAATAATAGCAATAAGGGAAATAATAATAGTTATAAGGATAAAGACAAGAGTAATAGGGATAGTAATAATAGAATAAGGATAGTAATAACAGTCATAGCGATAATAATAATAGTAGTAAGGATAATAATAATAGTTATAGCGCTAATAATAATAGTAATAAGGATAATAATAATAGTTATAAGGATAAAGACAAGAGTAATAGGGATAGTAATAATAGAATAAGTATAATAATAACAGTCATAGCGGTAATAATAACAGTAATAAGGATAATAATAATAGTTATAGTGCTAGTAACAATAGTAATAAGGATAATAATAATAGTTATAGCGATAATAATAATAGGAATAAGGGAAATAATTATAGTTATAAGGATAAAGACAAGAGTAATATGTATAGTAATAATACAATAAGGATAATAATAACAGTCATAGCGATAATAATAATAGTTATAGCGATAATAATAATAGTAATAAGGATAATAATAATAGTTATAAGGATAAAGACAAGAGTAATAGGGATAGTAATAATAGAATAAGGATAATAATACCAGTCATAGCGATAACAATAATAGCAATAAGGGAAATAATAATAGTTATAAGGATAAAGAAAAGAGTAATAGGGATAGTAATAATAGAATAAGGATAATAATAACAGTCATAGCGATAATAATAATAGTTATAGCGATAATAATAATAGCAATAAGGGAAATAATAATAGTTATAAGGATAAAGACAAGAGTAATAGGTATAGTAATAATACAATAAGGATAATAATAACAGTCATAGCGATAATCATAGTTATAAGGATAAAGACAAGACTAATAGCGATAGTAATAATAGAATAAGTATAATAATAACAGTCATGGCGATAATAATAATAGTAATAAGGATAATAATAATAGTTATAGTGCAAATAATAATAGTAATAAGCATAATAATAATAGTTATAAGGATGGAGACAAGAGTAATAGCGATAGTAATAATAGAATAAGTATAATAATAACAGTCATAGCGGTAATAATAACAGTAATAAGGATAATAATAATAGCTATAGTGCTAGTAATAATAGTAATAAGGATAATTATAATAGTTATAGCGGTAATAATAACAGTAATAAGGATAATAATAATAGTTATAGTGCTAGTAATAATAGTAATAAGGATGATAATAATAGAATAAGGATAATAATAACAGTCATAGCGATAATAATAATAGTTATAGCGATAATAATAATAGTTATAAGGATAAAGAAAAGAGTAATAGGGATAGTAATAATAGAATAAGGATAATAATAACAGTCATAGCGATAATAATAATAGTTATAGCGATAATAATAATTGAAATAAGGATAATAATAATAGTTATAAGGATAAAGAGAAGAGTAATAGGGATAGTAATAGTAGAATAAGGATAATAATAACAGTCATAGCGATAATAATAATAGTTATAGCGATAATAATAATAGTTATAAGGTTAAAGAAAAGAGTAATAGGGATAGTGATAATAGAATAAGGATAATAATAACAGTCAGAGCGATAATAATAATAGTAATGAGGATAACAATAATAGTTATAGAGATAATAATACTAGTAACAAGGATAATAATAACAGTTATAATGATAATAATAATAGTATTAAGAATAATACTAATAGTTATAAGGATAAAGAGAAGAGTAATAGGGATAGTAATAATAGAATAAGGATAATAATAACAGTCAGAGCGATAATAATAGTAGTAATGAGGATAACAATAATAGTTATAGAGATAATAATACTAGTAATAAGGATAATAATAACAGTTATAATGATAATAATAATAGTAATAAGGGAAATAATAATAGTTCTAAGGATAAAGACAAGAGTAATAGGGATAGTAATAATAGAATAAGGATAATAATAACAGTCATAGCGGTAATAATAATAGTTATAGTGCTAATAATAATAGTAATAAGGATAATAATAATAGTTATAGCGATAATAATAGTAGTAATAAGGGAAATAATAATAGTTATAGGGATAAAGACAAGAGTAATAGGTATAGTAATAATACAATAAGGATAATAATAAGAGTCATAGCGATAATCATAATAGTTATAGCGATAATCATAGTTATAAGGATAAAGAAAAGAGTAATAGGGATAGTAATAATAGAATAAGGATAATAATAACAGTCATAGCGATAATAATAATAGTTATAGCGATAATAATAAAAGTAATAAGGATAATAATAATAGTTATAAGGATAAAGACAAGAGTAATAGGGATAGTAATAATAGAATAAGGATAATAATACCAGTCATAGCGATAATAATAATAGCAATAAGGGAAATAATAATCGTTATAAGGTAAAGACAAGAGTAATAGGGATAGTAATAATAGAATAAGGATAATAATAACAGTCATAGCGATAATAATAGTAGTAGTAAGGATAATAATAATAGTTATAGCGATAATAATAATAGTAACAAGCATAATAATAATAGTTATAAGGATAGAGACAAGAGTAATAGGGATAGTAATAGTAGAATAAGGATAATAGTAATAGTAATGAGGGAAATAATAATAGAATAAGGATAATAATAACAGTCATAGCGATAATAATAATAGTCATAGCGATAATAATAATAGAAATAAGGATAATAATAATAGTTATAAGGATGAAGAGAAGAGTAATAGGGATAGTAATAGTAGAATAAGGATAATAATAACAGTCATAGCGATAATAATAATAGTAGTAAGGATAATAATAATAGTTATAGCGATAATAATAATAGTAATCAGCATAATAATAATAGTTATAATAATAGAGACAAGAGTAATAGGGATAGTAATAATAGAATAAGTATAATGATAACAGTCATAGCGGTAATAATAACAGTAATAAGGATAATAATAATACTTATAGCGATAATAATAATAGCAATAAGGGAAATAATAATAGTTATAAGGATAAAGACAAGAGTAATAGGTATAGTAATAATACAATAAGGATAATAATAACAGTCATAGCGATAATCATAGTTATAAGGATAAAGACAAGACTAATAGCGATAGTAATAATAGAATAAGTATAATAATAACAGTCATGGCGATAATAATAATAGTAATAAGGATAATAATAATAGTTATAGTGCAAATAATAATAGTAATAAGCATAATAATAATAGTTATAAGGATAGAGACAAGAGTAATAGCGATAGTAATAATAGAATAAGTATAATAATAACAGTCATAGCGGTAATAAGAACAGTAATAAGGATAATAATAATAGCTATAGTGCTAGTAATAATAGTAATAAGGATAATTATAATAGTTATAGCGGTAATAATAACAGTAATAAGGATAATAATAATAGTTATAGTGCTAGTAATAATAGTAATAAGGATGATAATAATAGTTATAGCGATAAAAATAATAGCAATAATGGAAATAATAATACTTATAAGGATAAAGACAAGAGTAATAGGGATAGTAATAATAGAATAAGGATAATAATAACAGTCATAGCGGTAATAATAATAGTTATAGCGATAATAATAATAGTAATAAGGATAATAATAATAGTTATAGTGCAAATAATAATAGTAATAAGCATAATAATAATAGTTATAAGCATAGAGACAAGAGTAATAGGGATAGTAATAATAGAATAAGTATAATAATAACAGTCATAGTGGTAATAATAACAGTAATAAGGATAATAATAATAGTTATAGTGCTAGTAACAATAGCAATAAGGATAATAATAATAGTTATAGCGATAATAATAATAGCAATAAGGGAAATAATAATAGTTATAAGGATAAAGACAAGAGTAATAGGTATAGTAATAATACAATAAGGATAATAATAACCGTCATAGCGATAATAATAATAGTTATAGCGATAATAGTAATAGTTATAGCGATAATAGTAATAGTTATAAGGATAAAGAAAAGAGTAATAGGGATAGTAATAATAGAATAAGGATAATAATAACAGTCATAGCGATAATAATAATAGTTATAGCGATAATAATAATAGTAATAAGGATAATAATAATAGTTATAAGGATAAAGACAAGAGTAATAGGGATAGTAATAATAGAATAAGTATAATAATAACAGTCATAGCGGTAATAATAACAGTAATAAGGATAATAATAATAGTTATAGTGCTAGTAACAATAGTAATAAGGATAATAATAATAGTTATAGCGATAATAATAATAGCAATAAGGGAAATAATAATAGTTATAAGGATAAAGACAAGAGTAATAGGTATAGTAATAATACAATAAGGATAATAATAACAGTCATAGCGATAATAATAATAGTTATAGCGATAATAATAATAGTAATAAGGATAATAATAATAGTTATAAGGATAAAGACAAGAGTAATAGGGATAGTAATAATAGAATAAGGATAATAATACCAGTCATAGCGATAATAATAATAGCAATAAGGGAAATAATAATAGTTATAAGGATAAAGAAAAGAGTAATAGGGATAGTAATAATAGAATAATAATAATAGTAATAACGGAAATAATAATAGAATAAGGATAATAATAACAGTCATAGCGATTATAATAATAGTCATACCGATAATAATAATAGAAATAAGGATAATAATAATAGTCATAAGGATAAAGAGAAGAGTAATAGGGATAGTAATAGTAGAATAAGGATAATAATAACAGTCAGAGCGATAATAATAGTAGTAATGAGGATAACAATAATAGTTATAGAGATAATAATACTAGTAATACGGATAATAATAACAGTTATAATGATAATAATAATAGTAATAAGGGAAATAATAATAGTTCTATGGATAAAGACAAGAGTAATAGGGATAGTAATAATAGAATAAGGATAATAATAACAGTCATAGCGGTAATAATAATAGTTATAGCGCTAAAAATAATAGTAATAAGGATAATAATAATAGTTATAAGGTTAAAGACAAGAGTAATAGGGATAGTAATAATAGAATAAGTATAATAATAACAGTCATAGCGGTAATAATAACAGTAATAAGGATAATAATAATAGTTATAGTGCTAGTATCAATAGTAATAAGGATAATAATAATAGTCATAGCGATAATAATAGTAATAAGGATAATAATAATAGTTATAAGGATAAAGACAAGAGTAATAGGGATAGTAATAATAGAATAAGGATAATAATAACAGTCATGGCGATTATAATAATAGTAATAAGGATAATAATAATAGTTATAGTGCAAATAATAATAGTAATAAGCATAATAATAATAGTTATAAGGATAGAGACAAGAGTAATAGCGATAGTAATAATAGAAAAGTATAATAATAACAGTCATAGCGGTAATAATAACAGTAATAAGGATAATAATAATAGTTATAGTGCTAGTAATAATAGTAATAAGGATAATTATAATAGTTATAGCGGTAATAATAATAGCAATAAGGGAAATAATAATAGTTATAAGGATAAAGCAAGAGTAATAGGTATAGTAATAATACAATAAGGATAATAATAACCGTCATAGCGATAATAATTATAGTTATAGTTATAATAATAATAGTAGTAAGGATAATAATAATAGTTATAGCGATAATAATAATAGTAATCAGCATAATAATAATAGTTATAATAATAGAGACAAGAGTAATAGGGATAGTAATAATAGAATAAGTATAATAATAACAGTCATAGCGGTATTAATAACAGTAATAAGGATAATAATAATACTTATAGCGATAATAATAATAGCAATAAGGGAAATAATAATAGTTATAAGGATAAAGACAAGAGTAATAGGTATAGTAATAATACAATAAGGATAATAATAACAGTCATAGCGATAATCATAATAGTTATAGCGATAATCATAGTTATAAGGATAAAGACAAGACTAATAGCGATAGTAATAATAGAATAAGTATAATAATAACAGTCATGGCGATTATAATAATAGTTATAGCGATAATAATAAGAGTAATAAGGATAATAATAATAGTTATAAGGATAATAATAGTAGTTATAGTGCTAATAATAATAGTAATAAGCATAACAATAATAGTTATAAGGATAGAGACAAGAGTAATAGGGATAGTAATAATAGAATAAATATAATAATAACAGTCATAGCGGTAATAATACCAGTAATAAGGATAATAATAATAGTTATAGTGCTAGTAACAATAGTAATAAGGATAATAATAATAGTTGTAGCGATAATAATAATAGCAATAAGGGAAATAATAATAGTTATAAGGATAAAGACAAGAGTAATAGGTATAGTAATAATACAATAAGGATAATAATAATATTCATAGCGATAATAATAATAGTTATAGCGATAATAATAATAGTTATAAGGATAAAGAAAAGAGTAATAGGGATAGTAATAATAGAATAAGGATAATAATAACAGTCATAGCGATAATAATAATAGTTATAGCGATAATAATAATAGTAATAAGGATAATAATAATAGTTATAAGGATAAAGACAAGAGTAATAGGGATAGTAATAATAGAATAAGGATAATAATACCAGTCATAGCGATAATAATAATAGCAATAATGGAAATAATAATCGTTATAAGGTAAAGAAAAGAGTAATAGGGATAGTAATAATAGAATAAGTATAATAATAACAGTCATAGCGGTAATAATAACAGTAATAAGGATAATAATAACACTTATAGCGATAATAATAATAGCAATAAGGGAAATAATAATAGTTATAAGGATAAAGACAAGTGTAATAGGTATAGTAATAATACAATAAGGATAATAATAACAGTTATAGCGATAATAATAATAGTTATAGCGATAATAGTAATAGTTATAAGGATAAAGAAAAGAGTAATAGGGATAGTAATAATAGAATAAGGATAATAATAACAGTCATAGCGATAATAATAATAGTTATATCGATAATAATAATAGTAATAAGGATAATAATAATAGTTATAAGGATAAAGACAAGAGTAATAGGGATAGTAATAATAGAATAAGGATAATAATACCAGTCATAGCGATAATAATAATAGCAATAAGGGAAATAATAATAGTTATAAGGATAAAGACAAGAGTAATAGGTATAGTAATAATACAATAAGGATAATAATAACCGTCATAGCGATAATAATTATAGTTATAGTTATAATAATAATAGTAGTAAGGATAATAATAATAGTTATAGCGATAATAATAATAGTAATCAGCATAATAATAATAGTTATAATAATAGAGACAAGAGTAATAGGGATAGTAATAATAGAATAAGTATAATAATAACAGTCATAGCGGTAATAATAACAGTAATAAGGATAATAATAATACTTATAGCGATAATAATAATAGCAATAAGGGAAATAATAATAGTTATAAGGATAAAGACAAGAGTAATAGGTATAGTAATAATACAATAAGGATAATAATAACAGTCATAGCGATAATCATAATAGTTATAGCGATAATCATAGTTATAAGGATAAAGACAAGACTAATAGCGATAGTAATAATAGAATAAGTATAATAATAACAGTCATGGCGATTATAATAATAGTAATAAGGATAATAATAATAGTTATAGTGCAAATAATAATAGTAATAAGCATAATAATAATAGTTATAAGGATAGAGACACGAGTAATAGCGATAGTAATAATAGAAAAGTATAATAATAACAGTCATAGCGGTAATAATAACAGTAATAAGGATAATAATAATTGTTATAGTGCTAGTAATAATAGTAATAAGGATGATAATAATAGTTATAGCGATATAAATAATAGCAATAAGGGAAATAATAATAGTTATAAGGATAAAGACAAGAGTAATAGGGATAGTAATAATAGAATAAGGATAATAATAACAGTCATAGCGGTAATAATAATAGTTATAGCGATAATAATAATAGTAATAAGGATAATAATAATAGTAATAAGGATAATAATAATAGTTATAGTGCAACTAATAATAGTAATGAGCATAATAATAATAGTTATAAGGATAGAAACAAGAGTAATAGGGATAGTAATAATAGAATAAGGATAATAATAACAGTCATAGCGGTAATAATAATAGTTATAGCGATAATAATAAGAGTAATAAGGATAATAATAATAGTTATAAGGATAATAATAGTAGTTATAGTGCTAATAATAATAGTAATAAGCATAACAATAATAGTTATAAGGATAGAGACAAGAGTAATAGGGATAGTAATAATAGAATAAATATAATAATAACAGTCATAGCGGTAATAATACCAGTAATAAGGATAATAATAATAGTTATAGTGCTAGTAACAATAGTAATAAGGATAATAATAATAGTCGTAGCGATAATAATAATAGCAATAAGGGAAATAATAATAGTTATAAGGATAAAGACAAGAGTAATAGGTATAGTAATAATACAATAAGGATAATAATAATATTCATAGCGATAATAATAATAGTTATAGCGATAATAATAATAGTTATAAGGATAAAGAAAAGAGTAATAGGGATAGTAATAATAGAATAAGGATAATAATAACAGTCATAGCGATAATAATAATAGTAATAGCGATAATAATAATAGTAATAAGGATAATAATAATAGTTATAAGGATAAAGACAAGAGTAATAGGGATAGTAATAATAGAATAAGGATAATAATACCAGTCATAGCGATAATAATAATAGCAATAATGGAAATAATAATCGTTATAAGGTAAAGAAAAGAGTAATAGGGATAGTAATAATAGAATAAGGATAATAATAACAGTCATAGCGATAATCATAGTTATAAGGATAAAGACAAGACTAATAGCGATAGTAATAATAGAATAAGTATAATAATAACAGTCATGGCGATAATAATAATAGTAATAAGGATAATAATAATAGTTATAGTGCAAATAATAATAGTTATAAGGATAGAGACAAGAGTAATAGCGATAGTAATAATAGAATAAGTATGATAATAACAGTCATAGCGGTAATAATAACAGTAATAAGGATAATAATAATAGTAATAGTGCTAGTAATAATAGTAATAAGGATAATTGTAATAGTTATAGCGGTAATAATAACAGTAATAAGGATAATAACAATTGTTATAGTGCTAGTAATAATAGTAATAAGGATGATAATAATAGTTATAGCGATATAAATAATAGCAATAAGGGAAATAATAATAGTTATAAGGATAAAGACAAGAGTAATAGGGATAGTAATAATAGAATAAGGATAATAATAACAGTCATAGCGGTAATAATAATAGTTATAGCGATAATAATAATAGTAATAAGGATAATAATAATAGTAATAAGGATAATAATAATAGTTATAGTGCAACTAATAATAGTAATGAGCATAATAATAATAGTTATAAGGATAGAAACAAGAGTAATAGGGATAGTAATAATAGAATAAGTGTAATAATAACAGTCATAGCGGTAATAATAACAGTAATAAGGATAATAATAATAGTTATAGTGCTAGTAACAATAGTAATAAGGATAATAATAATAGTTATAGCGATAATAATAATAGCAATAAGGGAGATAATAATAGTTATAAGGATAAAGACAAGAGTAATAGGTATAGTAATAATACAATAAGGATAATAATAACCGTCATAGCGATAATAATTATAGTTATAGTTATAATAATAATAGTAGTAAGGATAATAATAATAGTTATAGCGATAATAATAATAGTAATCAGCATAATAATAATAGTTATAATAATAGAGACAAGAGTAATAGGGATAGTAATAATAGAATAAGTATAATAATAACAGTCATAGCGGTAATAATAACAGTAATAAGGATAATAATAATACTTATAGCGATAATAATAATAGCAATAAGGGAAATAATAATAGTTATAAGGATAAAGACAAGAGTAATAGGTATAGTAATAATACAATAAGGATAATAATAACAGTCATAGCGGTAATAATAACAGTAATAAGGATAATAATAACACTTATAGCGATAATAATAATAGCAATAAGGGAAATAATAATAGTTATAAGGATAAAGACAAGTGTAATAGGTATAGTAATAATACAATAAGGATAATAATAACAGTCATAGCGATAATAATAATAGTTATAGCGATAATAGTAATAGTTATAAGGATAAAGAAAAGAGTAATAGGGATAGTAATAATAGAATAAGGATAATAATAACAGTCATAGCGATAATAATAATAGTTATATCGATAATAATAATAGTAATAAGGATAATAATAATAGTTATAAGGATAAAGACAAGAGTAATAGGGATAGTAATAATAGAATAAGGATAATAATACCAGTCTTAGCGATAATAGTAATAGCAATAAGGGAAATAATAATAGTTATAAGGATAAAGACAAGAGTAATAGGGATAGTTATAATAGAATAAGGATAATAATAACAGTCATAGCGATAATAATAATAGTAGTAAGGATAATAATAATAGTTATAGCGCTAATAATAATAGTAATAAGGATAATAATAATAGTTATAAGGATAAAGACAAGAGTAATAGGGATAGTAATAATAGAATAAGTATAATAATAACAGTCATAGCGGTAATAATAACAGTAATAAGGATAATAATAATAGTTATAGTGCTAGTAACAATAGTAATAAGGATAATAATAATAGTTATAGCGATAATAATAATAGCAATAAGGGAAATAATAATAGTTATAAGGATAAAGACAAGAGTAATAGGTATAGTAATAATACAATAAGGATAATAATAACAGTCATAGCGATAATCATAATAGTTATAGCGATAATCATAGTTATAAGGATAAAGAAAAGACTAATAGCGATAGTAATAATAGAATAAGTATAATAATAACAGTCATGGCGATAATAATAATAGTAATAAGGATAATAATAATAGTTATAGTGCTAGTAATAATAGTAATAAGGATAATTATAATAGTTATAAGGATAGAGACAAGAGTAATAGCGATAGTAATAATAGAAAAGTATAATAATAACAGTCATAGCGGTAATAATAACAGTAATAAGGATAATAATAATAGTTATAGTGCTAGTAATAATAGTAATAAGAATAATTATAATAGTTATAGCGGTAATAATAACAGTAATAAGGATAATAATAATAGTTATAGTGCTAGTAACAATAGTAATAAGGATAATAATAATAGTTATAGCGATAATAATAATAGCAATAAGGGAAATAATAATAGTTATAAGGATAAAGACAAGAGTAATAGGTATAGTAATAATACAATAAGGATAATAATAACAGTCATAGCGATAATAATAACAGTTATAGCGATAATAATAATAGTAATAAGGATAATAATAATAGTTATAAGGATAAAGACAAGAGCAATAGGGATAGTAATAATAGAATAAGGATAATAATAACAGTCATATCGGTAATAATAACAGTAATAAGGATAATAATAATAGTTATAGTGCTAGTAACAATAGTAATAAGGATAATAATAATAGTTATAGCGATAATAATAATAGCAATAAGGGAAATAATAATAGTTATAAGGATAAAGACAAGAGTAATAGGTATAGTAATAATACAATAAGGATAATAATAACCGTCATAGCGATAATAATAATAGTAATCAGCATAATAATAATAGTTATAATAATAGAGACAAGAGTAATACGGATAGTAATAATAGAATAAGGATAATAATAACAGTCATAGCGATAATAATAATAGTAGTAAGGATAATAATAATAGTTATAGCGATAATAATAATAGTAATAAGCATAATAATAATAGTTATAAGGATAGAGACAAGAGTAATAGGTATAGTAATAATACAATAAGGATAATAATAACAGTCATAGCGATAATCATAATAGTTATAGCGATAATCATAGTTATAAGGATAAAGACAAGACTAATAGCGATAGTAATAATAGAATAAGTATAATAATAACAGTCATGGCGATAATAATAATAGTAATAAGGATAATAATAATAGTTATAGTGCTAGTAATAATAGTAATAAGGATAATTATAATAGTGATAAGGATAGAGACAAGAGTAATAGCGATAGTAATAATAGAAAAGTATAATAATAACAGTCATAGCGGTAATAATAACAGTAATAAGGATAATAATAATAGTAATAGTGCTAGTAATAATAGTAATAAGAATAATTATAATAGTTATAGCGGTAATAATAACAGTAATAAGGATAATAATAATAGTTATAGTGCTAGTAATAATAGTAATAAGGATGATAATAATAGTTATAGCGATAAAACTAATAGCAATAAGTGAAATAATAATAGTTATAAGGATAAAGACAAGAGTAATAGGGATAGTAATAATAGAATAAGGATAATAATAACAGTCATATCGGTAATAATAACAGTAATAAGGATAATAATAATAGTTATAGTGCTAGTAACAATAGTAATAAGGATAATAATAATAGTTATAGCGATAATAATAATAGCAATAAGGGAAATAATAATAGTTATAAGGATAAAGACAAGAGTAATAGGTATAGTAATAATACAATAAGGATAATAATAACCGTCATAGCGATAATAATAATAGTTGGAGCGATAATAATAATAGTAGTAAGGATAATAATAATAGTTATAGCGATAATAATAATAGTAATCAGCATAATAATAATAGTTATAATAATAGAGACAAGAGTAATACGGATAGTAATAATAGAATAAGGATAATAATAACAGTCATAGCGATAATAATAATAGTAGTAAGGATAATAATAATAGTTATAGCGATAATAATAATAGTAATAAGCATAATAATAATAGTTATAAGGATAGAGACAAGAGTAATAGGTATAGTAATAATACAATAAGGATAATAATAACAGTCATAGCGATAATCATAATAGTTATAGCGATAATCATAGTTATAAGGATAAAGACAAGACTAATAGCGATAGTAATAATAGAATAAGTATAATAATAACAGTCATGGCGATAATAATAATAGTAATAAGGATAATAATAATAGTTATAGTGCTAGTAATAATAGTAATAAGGATAATTATAATAGTGATAAGGATAGAGACAAGAGTAATAGCGATAGTAATAATAGAAAAGTATAATAATAACAGTCATAGCGGTAATAATAACAGTAATAAGGATAATAATAATAGTAATAGTGCTAGTAATAATAGTAATAAGAATAATTATAATAGTTATAGCGGTAATAATAACAGTAATAAGGATAATAATAATAGTTATAGTGCTAGTAATAATAGTAATAAGGATGATAATAATAGTTATAGCGATAAAACTAATAGCAATAAGTGAAATAATAATAGTTATAAGGATAAAGACAAGAGTAATAGGGATAGTAATAATAGAATAAGGATAATAATAACAGTCATAGCGGTAATAATAATAGTTATAGCGATAATAATAACAGTAATAAGTATAATAATAATAGTAATAAGGATAATAATAATAGTTATAGTGCAAATAATAATAGTAATAAGCATAATAATAATAGTTATAAGGATAGAGACAAGACTAATAGCGATAGTAATAATAGAATAAGTATAATAATAACAGTCATGGCGATAATAATAATAGTAATAAGGATAATAATAATAGTTATAGTGCAAATAATAATAGTAATAAGCATAATAATAATAGTTATAAGGATAGAGACAAGAGTAATAGGGATAGTAATAATAGAATAAGTATAATAATAACAGTCATAGCGGTAATAATAACAGTAATAAGGATAATAATAATAGTTATAGTGCTAGTAATAATAGTATCAAGGATAGTTATAATAGTTATAGCGGTAATAATAACAGTAATAAGGATAATAATAATAGTTATAGTGCTAGTAATAATAGTAATAAGGATGATAATAATAGTTATAGCGATAAAAATAATAGCAATAAGGGAAATAATAATAGTTATAAGGATAAAGACAAGAGTAATAGGGATAGTAATAATAGAATAAGGATAATAATAACAGTCATAGCGGTAATAATAATAGTTATAGCGATAATAATAATAGTAATAAGGATAATAATAATAGTTATAAGGATAAAGACAAGAGCAATAGGGATAGTAATAATAGAATAAGGATAATAATAACAGTCAGAGCGATAATAATAGTAGTAATGAGGATAACAATAATAGTTATAGAGATAATAATACTAGTAATAAGGATAATAATAACAGTTATAATGATAATAATAATAGTTATAAGGATAATAATAGTAGTTATAGTGCTAATAATAATAGTAATAAGGATAATAATAATAGTTATAAGGATAAAGACAAGAGTAATAGGGATAGTAATAATAGAATAAGGATAATAATAACAGTCATAGCGGTAATAATAATAGTTATAGCGATAATAATAATAGTAATAAGGATAATAATAATAGTTATAAGGATAATAATAGTAGTTATAGTGCTAATAATAATAGTAAAAAGCATAATAATAATAGTTATAATAATAGAGACAAGAGTAATAGGGATAGTAATAATAGAATAAGTATAATAATAACAGTCATAGCGGCAATAATAACAGTAATAAGGATAATAATAATACTTATAGCGATAATAATAATAGCAATAAGGGAAATAATAATAGTTATAAGGATAAAGACAAGAGTAATAGGTATAGTAATAATACAATAAGGATAATAATAACAGTCATAGCGATAATCATAATAGTTATAGCGATAATCATAGTTATAAGGATAAAGACAAGACTAATAGCGATAGAAATAATAGAATAAGTATAATAATAACAGTCATGGCGATAATAATAATAGTAATAAGGATAATAATAATAGTTATAGTGCAAATAATAATAGTAATAAGCATAATAATAATAGTTATAAGGATAGAGACATGAGTAATAGGGATAGTAATAATAGAATAAGTATAATAATAACAGTCATAGCGGTAATAATAACAGTAATAAGGATAATAATAATACTTATAGCGATAATAATAATAGCAATAAGGGAAATAATAATAGTTATAAGGATAAAGACAAGAGTAATAGGTATAGTAATAATACAATAAGGATAATAATAACAGTCATAGCGGTAATAATAACAGTAATAAGGATAATAATAACACTTATAGCGATAATAATAATAGCAATAAGGGAAATAATAATAGTTATAAGGATAAAGACAAGTGTAATAGGTATAGTAATAATACAATAAGGATAATAATAACAGTCATAGCGATAATAATAATAGTTATAGCGATAATAGTAATAGTTATAAGGATAAAGAAAAGAGTAATAGGGATAGTAATAATAGAATAAGGATAATAATAACAGTCATAGCGATAATAATAATAGTTATATCGATAATAATAATAGTAATAAGGATAATAATAATAGTTATAAGGATAAAGACAAGAGTAATAGGGATAGTAATAATAGAATAAGGATAATAATACCAGTCTTAGCGATAATAGTAATAGCAATAAGGGAAATAATAATAGTTATAAGGATAAAGACAAGAGTAATAGGGATAGTTATAATAGAATAAGGATAATAATAACAGTCATAGCGATAATAATAATAGTAGTAAGGATAATAATAATAGTTATAGCGCTAATAATAATAGTAATAAGGATAATAATAATAGTTATAAGGATAAAGACAAGAGTAATAGGGATAGTAATAATAGAATAAGTATAATAATAACAGTCATAGCGGTAATAATAACAGTAATAAGGATAATAATAATAGTTATAGTGCTAGTAACAATAGTAATAAGGATAATAATAATAGTTATAGCGATAATAATAATAGCAATAAGGGAAATAATAATAGTTATAAGGATAAAGACAAGAGTAATAGGTATAGTAATAATACAATAAGGATAATAATAACAGTCATAGCGATAATCATAATAGTTATAGCGATAATCATAGTTATAAGGATAAAGAAAAGACTAATAGCGATAGTAATAATAGAATAAGTATAATAATAACAGTCATGGCGATAATAATAATAGTAATAAGGATAATAATAATAGTTATAGTGCTAGTAATAATAGTAATAAGGATAATTATAATAGTTATAAGGATAGAGATAAGAGTAATAGCGATAGTAATAATAGAAAAGTATAATAATAACAGTCATAGCGGTAATAATAACAGTAATAAGGATAATAATAATAGTTATAGTGCTAGTAATAATAGTAATAAGAATAATTATAATAGTTATAGCGGTAATAATAACAGTAATAAGGATAATAATAATAGTTATAGTGCTAGTAACAATAGTAATAAGGATAATAATAATAGTTATAGCGATAATAATAATAGCAATAAGGGAAATAATAATAGTTATAAGGATAAAGACAAGAGTAATAGGTATAGTAATAATACAATAAGGATAATAATAACAGTCATAGCGATAATAATAACAGTTATAGCGATAATAATAATAGTAATAAGGATAATAATAATAGTTATAAGGATAAAGACAAGAGCAATAGGGATAGTAATAATAGAATAAGGATAATAATAACAGTCATATCGGTAATAATAACAGTAATAAGGATAATAATAATAGTTATAGTGCTAGTAACAATAGTAATAAGGATAATAATAATAGTTATAGCGATAATAATAATAGCAATAAGGGAAATAATAATAGTTATAAGGATAAAGACAAGAGTAATAGGTATAGTAATAATACAATAAGGATAATAATAACCGTCATAGCGATAATAATAATAGTTGGAGCGATAATAATAATAGTAGTAAGGATAATAATAATAGTTATAGCGATAATAATAATAGTAATCAGCATAATAATAATAGTTATAATAATAGAGACAAGAGTAATACGGATAGTAATAATAGAATAAGGATAATAATAACAGTCATAGCGATAATAATAATAGTAGTAAGGATAATAATAATAGTTATAGCGATAATAATAATAGTAATAAGCATAATAATAATAGTTATAAGGATAGAGACAAGAGTAATAGGTATAGTAATAATACAATAAGGATAATAATAACAGTCATAGCGATAATCATAATAGTTATAGCGATAATCATAGTTATAAGGATAAAGACAAGACTAATAGCGATAGTAATAATAGAATAAGTATAATAATAACAGTCATGGCGATAATAATAATAGTAATAAGGATAATAATAATAGTTATAGTGCTAGTAATAATAGTAATAAGGATAATTATAATAGTTATAAGGATAGAGACAAGAGTAATAGCGATAGTAATAATAGAAAAGTATAATAATAACAGTCATAGCGGTAATAATAACAGTAATAAGGATAATAATAATAGTAATAGTGCTAGTAATAATAGTAATAAGAATAATTATAATAGTTATAGCGGTAATAATAACAGTAATAAGGATAATAATAATAGTTATAGTGCTAGTAATAATAGTAATAAGGATGATAATAATAGTTATAGCGATAAAACTAATAGCAATAAGTGAAATAATAATAGTTATAAGGATAAAGACAAGAGTAATAGGGATAGTAATAATAGAATAAGGATAATAATAACAGTCATAGCGGTAATAATAATAGTTATAGCGATAATAATAACAGTAATAAGTATAATAATAATAGTAATAAGGATAATAATAATAGTTATAGTGCAAATAATAATAGTAATAAGCATAATAATAATAGTTATAAGGATAGAGACAAGACTAATAGCGATAGTAATAATAGAATAAGTATAATAATAACAGTCATGGCGATAATAATAATAGTAATAAGGATAATAATAATAGTTATAGTGCAAATAATAATAGTAATAAGCATAATAATAATAGTTATAAGGATAGAGACAAGAGTAATAGGGATAGTAATAATAGAATAAGTATAATAATAACAGTCATAGCGGTAATAATAACAGTAATAAGGATAATAATAATAGTTATAGTGCTAGTAATAATAGTATCAAGGATAGTTATAATAGTTATAGCGGTAATAATAACAGTAATAAGGATAATAATAATAGTTATAGTGCTAGTAATAATAGTAATAAGGATGATAATAATAGTTATAGCGATAAAAATAATAGCAATAAGGGAAATAATAATAGTTATAAGGATAAAGACAAGAGTAATAGGGATAGTAATAATAGAATAAGGATAATAATAACAGTCATAGCGGTAATAATAATAGTTATAGCGATAATAATAATAGTAATAAGGATAATAATAATAGTTATAAGGATAATAATAGTAGTTATAGTGCTAATAATAATAGTAATAAGCATAATAATAATAGTTATAAGGATAGAGACAAGAGTAATAGGGATAGTAATAATAGAATAAGTATAATAATAACAGTCATAGCGGTAATAATAACAGTAATAAGGATAATAATAATAGTTATAGTGCTAGTAACAATAGTAATAAGGATAATAATAATAGTTATAGCGATAATAATAATAGTAATAAGGATATTAATAATAGTTATAAGGATAAAGACAAGACTAATAGCGATAGTAATAATAGAATAAGTATAATAATAACAGTCATGGCGATAATAATAATAGTAATAAGGATAATAATAATAGTTATAGTGCAAATAATAATAGTAATAAGCATAATAATAATAGTTATAAGGATAGAGACAAGAGTAATAGGGATAGTAATAATAGAATAAGTATAATAATAACAGTCATAGCGGTAATAATAACAGTAATAAGGATAATAATAATAGTTATAGTGCTAATAATAATAGTAATAAGGATAATTATAATAGTTATAGCGGTAATAATAACAGTAATAAGGATAATAATAATAGTTATAGTGCTAGTAATAATAGTAATAAGGATGATAATAATAGTTATAGCGATAAAAATAATAGCAATAAGGGAAATAATAATAGTTATAAGGATAAAGACAAGAGTAATAGGGATAGTAATAATAGAATAAGGATAATAATAACAGTCATAGCGGTAATAATAATAGTTATAGCGATAATAATAATAGTAATAAGGATAATAATAATAGTTATAAGGATAATAATAGTAGTTATAGTGCTAATAATAATAGTAATAAGCATAATAATAATAGTTATAAGGATAGAGACAAGAGTAATAGGGATAGTAATAATAGAATAAGTATAATAATAACAGTCATAGCGGTAATAATAACAGTAATAAGGATAATAATAATAGTTATAGTGCTAGTAACAATAGTAATAAGGATAATAATAATAGTTATAGAGATAATAATAATAGCAATAAGGGAAATAATAATAGTTATAAGGATAAAGACAAGAGTAATAGGGATAATAATAATAGAATAAGGATAATAATAACAGTCATAGCGATAATAATAATAGTAGTAAGGATAATAATAATAGTTATAGCGATAATAATAATAGTAATAAGCATAATAATAATAGTTATAAGGATAGAGACAAGAGTAATAGGGATAGTAATAGTAGAATAAGGATAATAATAACAGTCATAGCGATAATAATAATAGTAGTAAGGATAATAATAATAGTTATAGCGATAATAATAATAGTAATCAGCATAATAATAATAGTTATAAGAATAGAGACAAGAGTAATAGGGATAGTAATAATAGAATAAGGATAATAATAACAGTCATAGCGGTAATAATAATAGTTATAGCGATAATAATAATAGTAATAAGGATAATAATAATAGTTATAAGGATAATAATAGTAGTTATAGTGCTAATAATAATAGTAATAAACATAATAATAATAGTTATAAGGATAGAGACAAGAGTAATAGGGATAGTAATAATAGAATAAGTATAATAATAACAGTCATAGCGGTAATAATAACAGTAATAAGGATAATAATAATAGTTATAGTGCTAGTAACAATAGTAATAAGGATAATAATAATAGTTATAGCGATAATAATAATAGCAATAAGGGAAATAATAATAGTTATAAGGATAACGACAAGAGTAATAGGTATAGTAATAATACAATAAGGATAATAATAACAGTCATAGCGATAATAATAATAGTTATAGCGATAATAATAATAGTAATAAGGATAATAATAATAGTTATAAGGATAAAGACAAGAGCAATAGGGATAGTAATAATAGAATAAGGATAATAATAACAGTCATAGCGGTAATAATAATAGTTATAGTGCTAATAATAATAGTAATAAGGATAATAATAATAGTTATAGCGATAATAATAATAGTAATAAGGGAAATAATAATAGTTATAGGGATAAAGACAAGAGTAATAGGTATAGTAATAATACAATAAGGATAATAGTAACAGTCATAGCGATAATCATAATAGTTATAGCGATAATCATAGTTATAAGGATAAAGAAAAGAGTAATAGGGATAGTAATAATAGAATAAGGATAATAATAACAGTCATAGCGATAATAATAATAGTTATAGCGATAATAATAATAGTAATAAGGATAATAATATTAGTTATAAGGATAAAGACAAGAGTAATAGGGATAGTAATAATAGAATAAGGATAATAATACCAGTCATAGCGATAATAATAATAGCAATAAGGGAAATAATAATAGTTATAAGGTAAAGACAAGAGTAATAGGGATACTAATAATAGAATAAGGATAATAATAACAGTCATAGCGATAATAATAATAGTAGTAAGGATAATAATAATAGTTATAGCGATAATAATAATAGTAACAAGCATAATAATAATAGTTATAAGGATAGAGACAAGAGTAATAGCGATAGTAATAATAGAATAAGTATAATAATAACAGTCATAGCGGTAATAATAACAGTAATAAGGATAATAATAATAGTTATAGTGCTAGTAATAATAGTAATAAGGATAATTATAATAGTTATAGCGGTAATAATAACAGTAATAAGGATAATAATAATAGTTATAGTGCTAGTAATAATAGTAATAAGGATGATAATAATAGTTATAGCGATAAAAATAATAGCAATAAGGGAAATAATAATAGTTATAAGGATAAAGACAAGAGTAATAGGGATAGTAATAATAGAATAAGGATAATAATAACAGTCATAGCGGTAATAATAATAGTTATAGCGATAATAATAACAGTAATAAGGATAATAATAATAGTAATAAGGATAATAATAATAGTTATAGTGCAAATAATAATAGTAATAAGCATAATAATAATAGTTATAAGGATAGAGACAAGACTAATAGCGATAGTAATAATAGAATAAGTATAATAATAACAGTCATGGCGATAATAATAATAGTAATAAGGATAATAATAACAGTTATAGTGCAAATAATAATAGTAATAAGCATAATAATAATAGTTATAAGGATAGAGACAAGAGTAATAGGGATAGTAATAATAGAATAAGTATAATAATAACAGTCATAGCGGTAATAATAACAGTAATAAGGATAATAATAATAGTTATAGTGCTAGTAACAATAGTAATAAGGATAATAATAATAGTTATAGCGATAATAATAATAGCAATAAGGGAAATAATAATAGTTATAAGGATAAAGACAAGAGTAATAGGTATAGTAATAATACAATAAGGATAATAATAACAGTCATAGCGATAATAATAATAGTTATAGCGATAATAATAATAGTAATAAGGATAATAATAATAGTTATAAGGATAAAGACAAGAGCAATAGGGATAGTAATAATAGAATAAGGATAATAATAACAGTTATAATGATAATAATAATAGTTATAAGGATAATAATAGTAGTTATAGTGCTAATAATAATAGTAATAAGGATAATAATAATAGTTATAAGGATAAAGACAAGAGTAATAGGGATAGTAATAATAGAATAAGGATAATAATAACAGTCATAGCGGTAATAATAATAGTTATAGCGATAATAATAATAGTAATAAGGATAATAATAATAGTTATAAGGATAATAATAGTAGTTATAGTGCTAATAATAATAGTAATAAGCATAATAATAATAGTTATAATAATAGAGACAAGAGTAATAGGGATAGTAATAATAGAATAAGTATAATAATAACAGTCATAGCGGCAATAATAACAGTAATAAGGATAATAATAATACTTATAGCGATAATAATAATAGCAATAAGGGAAATAATAATAGTTATAAGGATAAAGACAAGAGTAATAGGTATAGTAATAATACAATAAGGATAATAATAACAGTCATAGCGATAATAATAATAGTTATAGCGATAATAGTAATAGTTATAAGTATAAAGAAAAGAGTAATAGGGATAGTAATAATAGAATAAGGATAATAATAACAGTCATAGCGATAATAATAATAGTTATAGCGATAATAATAATAGTAATAAGGATATTAATAATAGTTATAAGGATAAAGACAAGACTAATAGCGATAGTAATAATAGAATAAGTATAATAATAACAGTCATGGTGATAATAATAATAGTAATAAGGATAATAATAATAGTTATAGTGCAAATAATAATAGTAATAAGCATAATAATAATAGTTATAAGGATAGAGACAAGAGTAATAGGGATAGTAATAATAGAATAAGTATAATAATAACAGTCATAGCGGTAATAATAACAGTAATAAGGATAATAATAATAGTTATAGTGCTAATAATAATAGTAATAAGGATAATTATAATAGTTATAGCGGTAATAATAACAGTAATAAGGATAATAATAATAGTTATAATGCTAGTAATAATAGTAATAAGGATGATAATAATAGTTATAGCGATAAAAATAATAGCAATAAGGGAAATAATAATAGTTATAAGGATAAAGACAAGAGTAATAGGGATAGTAATAATAGAATAAGGATAATAATAACAGTCATAGCGGTAATAATAATAGTTATAGCGATAATAATAATAGTAATAAGGATAATAATAATAGTTATAAGGATAATAATAGTAGTTATAGTGCTAATAATAATAGTAATAAGCATAATAATAATAGTTATAAGGATAGAGACAAGAGTAATAGGGATAGTAATAATAGAATAAGTATAATAATAACAGTCATAGCGGTAATAATAACAGTAATAAGGATAATAATAATAGTTATAGTGCTAGTAACAATAGTAATAAGGATAATAATAATAGTTATAGAGATAATAATAATAGCAATAAGGGAAATAATAATAGTTATAAGGATAAAGACAAGAGTAATAGGGATAATAATAATAGAATAAGGATAATAATAACAGTCATAGCGATAATAATAATAGTAGTAAGGATAATAATAATAGTTATAGCGATAATAATAATAGTAATAAGCATAATAATAATAGTTATAAGGATAGAGACAAGAGTAATAGGGATAGTAATAGTAGAATAAGGATAATAATAACAGTCATAGCGATAATAATAATAGTAGTAAGGATAATAATAATAGTTATAGCGATAATAATAATAGTAATCAGCATAATAATAATAGTTATAAGGATAGAGACAAGAGTAATAGGGATAGTAATAATAGAATAAGGATAATAATAACAGTCATAGCGGTAATAATAATAGTTATAGCGATAATAATAATAGTAATAAGGATAATAATAATAGTTATAAGGATAATAATAGTAGTTATAGTGCTAATAATAATAGTAATAAACATAATAATAATAGTTATAAGGATAGAGACAAGAGTAATAGGGATAGTAATAATAGAATAAGTATAATAATAACAGTCATAGCGGTAATAATAACAGTAATAAGGATAATAATAATAGTTATAGTGCTAGTAACAATAGTAATAAGGATAATAATAATAGTTATAGCGATAATAATAATAGCAATAAGGGAAATAATAATAGTTATAAGGATAGAGACAAGAGTAATAGGGATAGTAATAATAGAATAAGTATAATAATAACAGTCATAGCGGTAATAATAACAGTAATAAGGATAATAATAATAGTTATAGTGCTAGTAATAATAGTAATATGGATAATTATAATAGTTATAGCGGTAATAATAACAGTAATAAGGATAATAATAATAGTTATAGTGCTAGTAATAATAGTAATAAGGATGATAATAATAGTTATAACTATAAAAATAATAGCAATAAGGGAAATAATAATAGTTATAAGGATAAAGACAAGAGTAATAGGTATAGTAATAATACAATAAGGATAATAATAACAGTCATAGCGATATTAATAATAGTTATAGCGATAATAATAATAGTTATAAGGATAAAGACAAGAGCAATAGGGATAGTAATAATCGAATAAGGATAATAATAATAGTTATAGTGCTAGTAACAATAGTAATAAGGATAATAATAATAGTTATAGCAATAATAATAATAGCAATAAGGGAAATAATAATAGTTATAAGGATAAAGACAAGAGTAATAGGTATAGTAATAATACAATAAGGATTATAATAACCGTCATAGCGATAATAATAATAGTTATAGCGATAATAATAATAGTAGTAAGGATAATAATAATAGTTATAGCGATAATAATAATAGTAATCAGCATAATAATAATAGTTATAATAATAGAGACAAGAGTTATAGGGATAGTAATAATAGAATAAGTATAATAATAACAGTCATAACGGTAATAATAACAGTAATAAGGATAATAATAATACTTATAGCGATAATAATAATAGCAATAAGGGAAATAATAATAGTTATAAGGATAAAGACAAGAGTAATAGGTATAGTAATAATACAATAAGGATAATAATGACAGTCATAGCGATAATAATAATAGTTATAGCGATAATAGTAATAGTTATAAGGATAAAGAAAAGAGTAATAGGGATAGTAATAATAGAATAAGGATAATAATAACAGTCATAGCGATAATAATAATAGTTATGGCGATAATAATAATAGTAATAAGGATAATAATAATAGTTATAAGGATAAAGACAAGAGTAATAGGGATAGTAATAATAGAATAAGGATAATAATACCAGTCATAGCGATAATAATAATAGCAATAAGGGAAATAATAATAGTTATAAGGATAAAGACAAGAGTAATAGGGATAGTAATAGTAGAATAAGGATAATAATAACAGTCATAGCGATAATAATCATAGTAGTAAGGATAATAATAATAGTTATAGCGATAATAATAATAGTAATCAGCATAATAATAATAGTTATAATAATAGAGACAAGAGTAATAGGGATAGTAATAATAGAATAAGTATAATAATAACAGTCATAGCGGCAATAATAACAGTAATAAGGATAATAATAATACTTATAGCGATAATAATAAAAGCAATAAGGGAAATAATAATAGGTATAAGGATAAAGACAAGAGTAATAGGTATAGTAATAATACAATAAGGATAATAATAACAGTCATAGCGATAATCATAATAGTTATAGCGATAATCATAGTTATAAGGATAAAGACAAGACTAATAGCGATAGTAATAATAGAATAAGTATAATAATAACAGTCATGGCGATAATAATAATAGCAATAAGGGAAATAATAATAGTTATAAGGATAAAGACAAGAGTAATAGGGATAGTAATAGTAGAATAAGGATAATAATAACAGTCATAGCGATAATAATCATAGTAGTAAGGATAATAATAATAGTTATAGCGATAATAATAATAGTAATCAGCATAATAATAATAGTTATAATAATAGAGACAAGAGTAATAGGGATAGTAATAATAGAATAAGTATAATAATAACAGTCATAGCGGCAATAATAACAGTAATAAGGATAATAATAATACTTATAGCGATAATAATAATAGCAATAAGGGAAATAATAATAGTTATAAGGATAAAGACAAGAGTAATAGGTATAGTAATAATACAATAAGGATAATAATAACAGTCATAGCGATAATAATAATAGTTATAGCGATAAAAATAATAGTAATAAGGATAATAATAATAGTTATAAGGATAAAGACAAGAGCAATAGGGATAGTAATAATAGAATAAGGATAATAATAACAGTCAGAGCGATAATAATAGTAGTAATGAGGATAACAATAATAGTTATAGAGATAATAATACTAGTAATAAGGATAATAATAACAGTTATAATGATAATAATAATAGTTATAAGGATAATAATAGTAGTTATAGTGCTAATAATAATAGTAATAAGCATAATAATAATAGTTATAAGGATAGAGACAAGAGTAATAGGGATAGTAATAATAGAATAAGTATAATAATAACAGTCATAGCGGTAATAATAACAGTAATAAGGATAATAATAATAGTTATAGTGCTAGTAATAATAGTAATAAGGATAATTATAATAGTTATAGCGGTAATAATAACAGTAATAAGGATAATAATAATAGTTATAGTGCTAGTAATAATAGTAATAAGGATGATAATAATAGTTATAGCTATAAAAATAATAGCAATAAGGGAAATAATAATAGTTATAAGGATAAAGACAAGAGTAATAGGGATAGTAATAATAGAATAAGGATAATAATAACAGTCATAGCGATAATAATAATAGTTATAGCGATAATAATAATAGTAATAAGGATAATAATAATAGTTATAAGGATAAAGACAAGAGTAATAGGGATAGTAATAATAGAATAAGGATAATAATACCAGTCATAGCGATAATAATAATAGCAATAAGGGAAATAATAATAGTTATAAGGATAAAGACAAGAGTAATAGGGATAGTAATAGTAGAATAAGGATAATAATAACAGTCATAGCGATAATAATCATAGTAGTAAGGATAATAATAATAGTTATAGCGATAATAATAATAGTAATCAGCATAATAATAATAGTTATAATAATAGAGACAAGAGTAATAGGGATAGTAATAATAGAATAAGTATAATAATAACAGTCATGGCGATAATAATAATAGTAATAAGGATAATAATAATAGTTACAAGGATAAAGACAAGAGTAATAGGGATAGTAATAATAGAATAAGGATAATAATAACCGTCATAGCGATAATAATAATAGTTATAGCGATAATAATAATAGTAATAAGCATAATAATAATAGTTATAAGGATAGAGACAAGAGTAATAGGGATAGTAATAATAGAATAAGGATAATAATAACAGTCATAGCGATAATAATAATAGTTATAGCGATAATAATAATAGTAATAAGGATAATAATAATAGTTGCAAGGATAACGACAAGAGTAATAGGGATAGTAATAACAGAATAAGTATAACAATAACAGTCGTAGCGATAATAATACTAGTAATAAGGATAATAATAACAGTCATAGCGATAATAATAATAATAGTGGTAAGGATAATAATAATAGTTAGAGCGATAATAATAATAGTAATAAGGATAATAATAATAGTTATAGTGCTGATAATACTAGTAATAAGGATAATAATAACAGTTATAGCGATAATAATAATAGTAATAAGGGAAATAATAATAATTATCAGGATAAAGACAAGAGTAATAGGGATAGTAATAATAGAATAAGTATAATAATAACAGTCATAGCGATAATAATAATAGTTATAGCGATAATAATAACAGTAATAGGCATATTAATAATAGTTATAGCGATAATAATAATAGTAATAAGCATATTAATAATAGTTATAAGGATAGAGACAAGAGTAATAGGGATAGTAATAATAGAATAAGGATAATAATAACAGTCATAGCGATAATAATAATAGTTATAGCGATAATAATAATAGTAATAAGGATAATAATAATAGTTACAAGGATAAAGACAAGAGTAATAGGGATAGTAATAATAGAATAAGGATAATAATAACAGTCATAGCGATAATAATAATAATAGTGGTAAGGATAATAATAATAGTTAGAGCGATAATAATAATAGTAATAAGGATAATAATAATAGTTATAAGGATAGAGACAAGAGTAATAGGGATAGTAATAATAGAATAAGTATAATAATAACAGTCATAGCGATAATAATAAGAGTAATAAGGATAATAATACAAGTTTTAGTGCTAATAATAATAGTAATAAGCATAACAATAATAGTTATAAGGATAAAGACAAGAGTAATAGGGATAGTAATAACAGAATAAGTATAACAATAACAGTCGTAGCGATAATAATAATAGTAATAAGGATAATAATAATAGTTATAGTGCGAATAATAATAGCAATAAGGATATACATAATAGTTATAGTGCTGATAATACTAGTAATAAGGATAATAATAACAGTTATAGCGATAATAATAATAGTAATAAGGGAAATAATAATAATTATCAGGATAAAGACAAGAGTAATAGGGATAGTAATAATAGAATAAGTGTAATAATAACAGTCATAGCGATAATAATAATAGTAATAAGGATAATACTAATAGTTATAAGGATAAAGACAAGAGTAATAGGGATAGTAATAATACAATAAGTATAATAATAACAGTCATAGCGATAATAATAATAGTTATAGCGATAATAATAATAGTAATAAGCATATTAATAATAGTAATAAGCATATTAATAATAGTTATAGCGATAATAATAATAGTAATAAGCATATTAATAATAGTTATAAGGATAGAGACAAGAGTAATAGGGATACTAATAGTAGAATAAGGATAATAATAACAGTCATAGCGATAATAATAGTAATAAGGATAATAATAATAGTGATAGCGATAATAATAATAGTAATAAGGATAATAATAATAGTTATAAGGATAGAGACAAGAGTAATAGGGATAGTAATAATAGAATAAGTATAATAATAACAGTCATAGCGATAATAATAAGAGTAATAAGGATAATAATACAAGTTTTAGTGCTAATAATAACAGTAATAAGCATAACAATAATAGTTATAAGGATAAAGACAAGAGTAATAGGGATAGTAATAATAGAATAAGTATAATAATAACAGTCATAGCGATAATAATAATAGTAATGAGGATAACAATAATAGTTATAGAGATAATAATAGTAGTAATAAGGATAATAATAACAGTTGTAATGATAATAATAATAGTAACGAGGGAAATAATAATAGTTATAAGGATAAAGACAAGAGTAATAGGGATAGTAATAATAGAATAAGTGTAATAATAACAGTCATAGCGATAATAATAATAGTAATAAGGATAATACTAATAGTTATAATAATAAATACAAGAGTAATAGGGATAGTAATAATAGAATAAGTATAATAATAACAGTCATAGCGATAATAATAATAGTTATAGCGATAATAATAATAGTAATAAGCATATTATTAATAGTAATAAGCATATTAATAATAGTTATAGCGATAATAATAATAGTAATAAGCATATTAATAATAGTTACAAGGATAGAGACAAGAGTAATAGGGATACTAATAGTAGAATAAGGATAATAATAACAGTCATGGCGATAATAATAATAGTAATAAGGATAATAATAATAGTTATAGTGCAAATAATAATAGTAATAAGCATAATAATAATAGTTATAAGGATAGAGACAAGAGTAATAGGGATAGTAATAATAGAATAAGTATAATAATAACAGTCATAGCGGTAATAATAATAGTTATAGCGATAATAATAGTAGTAATAAGGATAATAATAATAGTTATAAGGATAGAGACAAGAGTAATAGGGATAGTAATAATAGAATAAGGATAATAATAACAGTCATAGCGGTAATAATAATAGTTATAGCGATAATAATAATAGTAATAAGGATAATAATAATAGTTATAAGGATAATAATAGTAGTTATAGTGCTAATAATAATAGTAATAAGCATAATAATAATAGTTATAAGGATAGAGACAAGAGTAATAGGGATAGTAATAATAGAATAAGTATAATAATAACAGTCATAGCGGTAATAATAACAGTAATAAGGATAATATTAATAGTTATAGTGCTAGTAACAATAGTAATAAGGATAATAATAATAGTTATAGCGATAATAATAATAGCAATAAGGGAAATAATAATAGTTATAAGGCTAAAGACAAGAGTAATAGGTATAGTAATAATACAATAAGGATAATAATAACAGTCATAGCGATAATAATAATAGTAGTAAGGATAATAATAATAGTTATAGCGATAATAATAATAGTAATAAGCATAATAATAATAGTTATGAGGATAGAGACAAGAGTAATAGGGATAGTAATAATAGAATAAGGATAATAATAACAGTCATAGCGATAATAATAATAGTTATAGCGATAATAATAATAGTAATAAGGATAATAATAATAGTTACAAGGATAACGACAAGAGTAATAGGGATAGTAATAACAGAATAAGTATAACAATAACAGTCGTAGCGATAATAATACTAGTAATAAGGATAATAATAACAGTCATAGCGATAATAATAATAGTAATAAGGGAAATAATAATAATTATCAGGATAAAGACAAGAGTATTAGGGATAGTAATAATAGAATAAGTATAATAATAACAGTTCTAGCGATAATAATAATAGTAATGAGGATAACAATAATAGTTATAGCGATAATAATAGTAGTAATAAGGATAATAATAACAGTTATAATGATAATAATAGTAATGAGGGAAATAATAATAGTTATAAGGATAAAGACAAGAGTAATAGGGATAGTAATAATAGAATAAGTGTAATAATAACAGTCATAGCGATAATAATAATAGTAATAAGGATAATACTAATAGTTATAAGGATAAAGACAAGAGTAATAGGGATAGTAATAATAGAATAAGTATAATAATAACAGTCATAGCGATAATAATAATAGTTATAGCGATAATAATAATAGTAATAAGCATATTAATAATAGTTATAGCGATAATAATAATAGTAATAAGCATATTAATAATAGTTATAAGGATAGAGACAAGAGTAATAGGGATAGTAATAATTGAATAAGGATAATAATAACAGTCATAGCGATAATAATAATAGTTATAGCGATAATAATAATAGTAATAAGGATAATAATAATAGTTACAAGGATAAAGACAAGAGTAATAGGGATAGTAATAATAGAATAAATATAATAATAACAGTCATAGCGATAATAATAATAATAGTGGTAAGGATAATAATAATAGTTAGAGCGATAATAATAATAGTAATAAGGATAATAATAATAGTTATAAGGATAGAGACAAGAGTAATAGGGATAGTAATAATAGAATAAGTATAATAATAACAGTGATAGCGATAATAATAAGAGTAATAAGGATAATAATACAAGTTTTAGTGCTAATAATAATAGTAATAAGCATAACAATAATAGTTATAAGGATAAAGACAAGAGTAATAGGGATAGTAATAACAGAATAAGTATAACAATAACAGTCGTAGCGATAATAATAATAGTAATAAGGATAATAATAATAGTTATAGTGCGAATAATAATAGCAATAAGGATATACATAATAGTTATAGTGCTGATAATACTAGTAATAAGGATAATAATAACAGTTATAGCGATAATAATAATAGTAATAAGGGAAATAATAATAATTATCAGGATAAAGACAAGAGTAATAGGGATAGTAATAATAGAATAAGTGTAATAATAACAGTCATAGCGATAATAATAATAGCAATAAGGATAATACTAATAGTTATGAGGATAAAGACAAGAGTAATAGGGATAGTAATAATACAATAAGTATAATAATAACAGTCATAGCGATAATAATAATAGTTATAGCGATAATAATAATAGTAGTAAGGATAATAATAATAGTTATAGCGATAATAATAATAGTAATACGCATAATAATAATAGTTATAAGGATAGAGACAAGAGTAATAGGGATAGTAATAGTAGAATAAGGATAATAATAACAGTCATAGCGATAATAATAATAGTTATAGCGATAATAATAATAGTAATTAGGATAATAATAATAGTTACAAGGATAAAGAGAAGAGTAATAGGGATAGTAATAATAGAATAAGTATAATAATAACAGTCATTGCGATAATAATAATAGTAATAAGGATAATAATAATAGTTATAGTGCTAGTAATAATAGTAGTAAGGATAATAATAACAGTTATAGCGATAATAATAATAGTAATAAGGGAAGTAATAATAATTATCAGGATAAAGACAAGAGTAATAGGGATAGTAATAATAGAATAAGTATAATAATAACAGTTTTAGCGATAATAATAATAGTAATAAGGATAATAATAATAGTTATAGCGATAAAAATAATTGTAATAAGGGTAATAATAATAATTATCAGGATAAAGACAAGAGTAATAGGGATAGTAATAATAGAATAAGGATAATAATAACAGTCATAGCGATAATAATAATAGTTATAGCGATAATAATAATAGTAATAAGGATAATAATAATAGTTATAGTGCTAGTAATAATAGTAGTAAGGATAATAATAACAGTTATGGCGATAATAATAATAGTAATAAGGTAAGTAATAATAATTATCAGGATAAAGACAAGAGTAATAGGGATAGTAATAATAGAATAAGTATAATAATAACAGTTTTAGCGATAATAATAATAGTAATAAGGATAATAATAATAGTTATAAGGATAAAGAGAAGAGTAATAGGGATAGTAATAATAGAATAAGGATAATAATAACAGTCATAGCGATAATAATAATAGTTATAGCGATAATAATAATAGTAATAAGGATAATAATAATAGTTACAAGGATAGAGACAAGAGTAATAGGGATAGTAATAATAGAATAAGGATAATAATAACAGTCATAGCGATAATAATAATAATAGCTATAGTGCTAATGATAATAGTAATAAGGATAATAATACCAGTTATAGCGATAATAATAATAGTAATAAGGGAAGTAATAATAATTATCAGGATAAAGACAAGAGTAATAGGGATAGTAATAATAGAATAAGTATAATAATAACAGTCATGGCGATAATAATAATAGTAATAAGGATAATAATAATAGTTACAAGGATAAAGACAAGAGTAATAGGGATAGTAATAATAGAATAAGGATAATAATAACCGTCATAGCGATAATAATAATAGTAGTAAGGATAATAATAATAGTTATAGCGATAATAATAATAGTAATAAGCATAATAATAATAGTTATAAGGATAGAGACAAGAGTAATAGGGATAGTAATAATAGAATAAGGATAATAATAACAGTCATAGCGATAATAATAATAGTTATAGCGATAATAATAATAGTAATAAGGATAATAATAATAGTTACAAGGATAAAGAGAAGAATAATAGGGATAGTAATAATAGAATAAGTATAATAATAACAGTCATTGCGATAATAATAATAGTAATAAGGATAATAATAATAGTTATAGTGCTAGTAATAATAGTAGTAAGGATAATAATAACAGTTATAGCGATAATAATAATAGTAATAAGGGAAGTAATATTAATTATCAGGATAAAGACAAGAGTAATAGGGATAGTAATAATAGAATAAGGATAATAATAACAGTCATAGCGATATTAATAGTAATAAGGATAATAATAAGAGTTATAGCGATAATAATAATAGTAATAAGGGAAATAATAATAGTTATAAGGATAGAGACAAGAGTAATAGGGATAGTGATAGTAATAGTAATAAGGATAATAATAATAGTTATAGCGATAATAATAATAGAATAAGGATAATAATAACAGTCATAGCGATAATAATAATAGTTATAGCGATAATAATATTAGTAATAAGGACAATAATAATAGTTATAAGGTTAAGACAAGAGTTATAGGGATATTAATAATACAATAAGTATAATAATAACAGTCATAGCGATAATAATAATAGTAATAAGGATAATAATAATAGTTATTGTCCTAATAATAATAGTAATAAGCATAATAATAATAGTTATAAGGATAGAGACAAGAGTAATAGGGATGATAATAATAGTTATAGCGATAAAAATAATAGCAATAAGGGAAATAATAATAGTTATAAGGATAAAGACAAGAGTAATAGGGATAGTAATAATAGAATAAGGGTAATAATAACAGTCATAGCGATAATAATAATAATAGCTATAGTGCTAATAATAATAGTAATAAGGATAATAATGATAGGTATAGTGCGAATAATAATAGTTATAGCGATAATAATAATTGTAATAAGGGAAATAATAATAATTATCAGGATAAAGACAAGAGTAATAGGGATATTAATAATACAATAAGTATAATAATAACAGTTATAGCGATAATAATAATAGTAATGAGGATAATAATAATAGTTATAGAGATAATAATACTCGTAATGAGGATAATAATAACAGTTATAATGATAATAATAATAGTCATAAGGATAAAGACAAGAGTAATAGGGATAGTAATAATAGAATGAGGATAATAATAACAGTCATAGCGATAATAATAATAGTAGTAAGGATAATAATAATAGTTATAGCGATAATAATAATAGTAATACGCATAATAATAATAGTTATAAGGATAGAGACAAGAGTAATAGGGATAGTAATAGTAGAATAAGGATAATAATAACAGTCATAGCGATAATAATAATAGTTATAGCGATAATAATAATAGTAATTAGGATAATAATAATAGTTACAAGGATAAAGAGAAGAGTAATAGGGATAGTAATAATAGAATAAGTATAATAATAACAGTCATTGCGATAATAATAATAGTAATAAGGATAATAATAATAGTTATAGTGCTAGTAATAATAGTAGTAAGGATAATAATAACAGTTATAGCGATAATAATAATAGTAATAAGGGAAGTAATAATAATTATCAGGATAAAGACAAGAGTAATAGGGATAGTAATAATAGAATAAGTATAATAATAACAGTTTTAGCGATAATAATAATAGTAATAAGGATAATAATAATAGTTATAGCGATAAAAATAATTGTAATAAGGGTAATAATAATAATTATCAGGATAAAGACAAGAGTAATAGGGATAGTAATAATAGAATAAGGATAATAATAACAGTCATAGCGATAATAATAATAGTTATAGCGACAATAATAATAGTAATAAGGATAATAATAATAGATACAAGGATAAAGACAAGAGTAATAGGGATAGTAATAATAGAAAAAGGATAATAATAACAGTCATAGCGATAATAATAATAATAGTGGTAAGGATAATAATAATAGTTAGAGCGATAATAATAATAGTAATAAGGATAATAGTAATAGTTATAGTGCGAATAATAATAGTAATAAGGATAATAATAATAGTTATAGTGCTAATAATAATAGTAATAAGGATAATAATAATAGTTATAGCGATAATAATAATAGTAATAAGGATAATACTAATAGTTATAAGGATAAGGAGAAGAGTAATAGGGATAGTAATAATAGAATAAGGATACTAATAACAGTCATAGCGATAATAATAACAGTCATAGCGATATTAATAATAGTAATAAGGATAATAATAATAGTTATAGTGCTATTAATAATAGTAATAAGGATAATAATAATAGTTATAGCGATAATAATAATAGTAATAAGGATAATAATAATAGTTATAAGCATAAAGAGAAGAGTAATAGGGATAGTAAGAATAGAATAAGGATAATAATAACAGTCACAGCGATAATAATAATAGTAGTAAGGATAATAATAATAGTTATGGCGATAATAATAATAGTAGTAAACATAATAATAATAGTTATAAGGATAGAGACAAGAGTAATAGGTATAGTAATAATAGAATAAGGATAATAATAACAGTCATAGCGATAATAATAATAATAGCTATGGTGCTAATAATAATAGTAATAAGGATAATAATAACAGTCATAGCCATAATAGTAATAGTAATAAGGATAATAATAACAGTTATAGTGCTAGTAATAATAGTAATAAGGATAATAATAATAGTTATAGCAATAATAAGGATAAAGACAAAAGTAATAGGGATAGTAATAATACAATAAGGATAATAATAACAGTCATAGCGATAATAATAATAGTTATAGCGATAATAATAATGGTTATAAGGAGAAAGACAAGAGTAATAGGGATGGTAATAATAGAATAAGGATAATAATAACAGTCATAGCGATAATAATAATAGTAATGAGGATAACAATAATAGTTATAGAGATAATAATACTAGTAATAAGGATAATAATAACAGTTATAATGATAATAATAATAGTAATAAGGAAAATAATAATAGTTATAAGGATAAAGACAAGAGTAATAGGGATAGTAATAACAGAATAGGTATAATAATAACAGTCATATCGATATTAATAATAGTAATAAGGATAATAATAATAGTTATAGTGCGAATAATAATAGTAATAAGGATAATAATAATAGTTATAGCGATAATAATAATTGTAATAAGGGAAATAATAATAATTATCAGGATAAAGACAAGAGTAATAGGGATAGTAATAATAGAATAAGGATAATAATAACAGTCATAGCGATAATAATAATACTAGTAAGGATAATAATAATAGTTATAGCGATAATAATAATAATAATAATGATAATAATAATAGTTATAGTGCGAATAATGATAGTAATAAGGATAAACATAATAGTTATAGTGCTAATAATACTACTAATAAGGATAATAATAACAGTTATAGCGATAATAATAATAGTTATAAGGATAAAGAGAAGAGTAATAGGAATAGTAATAATAGAATAAGTATAATAATAACAGTCATAGCGATATTAATAATAGTAATGAGGATAATAATAACAGTTATAGTGCTAGTAATAATAGTAATAAGGATAATAATAATAGTTATAGCGATAATAATAAGAGTAATACGCATAATAATAATAGTTATAAGGATAGAGACAAGAGTAATAGGGATAGTAATAGTAGAATAAGGATAATAATAACAGTCATTGCGATAATAATAATAGTAATAAGGATAATAATAATAGTTATAGTGCTAGTAATAATAGTAGTAAGGATAATAATAACAGTCATAGCGATAATAATAATAGTTATAGCGATAATAATAATAGTAATTAGGATAATAATAATAGTTACAAGGATAAAGAGAAGAGTAATAGGGATAGTAATAATAGAATAAGTATAATAATAACAGTCATTGCGATAATAATAATAGTAATAAGGATAATAATAATAGTTATAGTGCTAGTAATAATAGTAGTAAGGATAATAATAACAGTTATAGCGATAATAATAATAGTAATAAGGGAAGTAATAATAATTATCAGGATAAAGACAAGAGTAATAGGGATAGTAATAATAGAATAAGTATAATAATAACAGTTTTAGCGATAATAATAATAGTAATAAGGATAATAATAATAGTTATAGCGATAAAAATAATTGTAATAAGGGTAATAATAATAATTATCAGGATAAAGACAAGAGTAATAGGGATAGTAATAATAGAATAAGGATAATAATAACAGTCATAGCGATAATAATAATAGTTATAGCGACAATAATAATAGTAATAAGGATAATAATAATAGATACAAGGATAAAGACAAGAGTAATAGGGATAGTAATAATAGAAAAAGGATAATAATAACAGTCATAGCGATAATAATAATAATAGTGGTAAGGATAATAATAATAGTTAGAGCGATAATAATAATAGTAATAAGGATAATAGTAATAGTTATAGTGCGAATAATAATAGTAATAAGGATAATAATAATAGTTATAGTGCTAATAATAATAGTAATAAGGATAATAATAATAGTTATAGCGATAATAATAATAGTAATAAGGATAATACTAATAGTTATAAGGATAAGGAGAAGAGTAATAGGGATAGTAATAATAGAATAAGGATACTAATAACAGTCATAGCGATAATAATAACAGTCATAGCGATATTAATAATAGTAATAAGGATAATAATAATAGTTATAGTGCTATTAATAATAGTAATAAGGATAATAATAATAGTTATAGCGATAATAATAATAGTAATAAGGATAATAATAATAGTTATAAGCATAAAGAGAAGAGTAATAGGGATAGTAAGAATAGAATAAGGATAATAATAACAGTCACAGCGATAATAATAATAGTAGTAAGGATAATAATAATAGTTATGGCGATAATAATAATAGTAGTAAACATAATAATAATAGTTATAAGGATAGAGACAAGAGTAATAGGTATAGTAATAATAGAATAAGGATAATAATAACAGTCATAGCGATAATAATAATAATAGCTATGGTGCTAATAATAATAGTAATAAGGATAATAATAACAGTCATAGCCATAATAGTAATAGTAATAAGGATAATAATAACAGTTATAGTGCTAGTAATAATAGTAATAAGGATAATAATAATAGTTATAGCAATAATAAGGATAAAGACAAAAGTAATAGGGATAGTAATAATACAATAAGGATAATAATAACAGTCATAGCGATAATAATAATAGTTATAGCGATAATAATAATGGTTATAAGGAGAAAGACAAGAGTAATAGGGATGGTAATAATAGAATAAGGATAATAATAACAGTCATAGCGATAATAATAATAGTAATGAGGATAACAATAATAGTTATAGAGATAATAATACTAGTAATAAGGATAATAATAACAGTTATAATGATAATAATAATAGTAATAAGGAAAATAATAATAGTTATAAGGATAAAGACAAGAGTAATAGGGATAGTAATAACAGAATAGGTATAATAATAACAGTCATATCGATATTAATAATAGTAATAAGGATAATAATAATAGTTATAGTGCGAATAATAATAGTAATAAGGATAATAATAATAGTTATAGCGATAATAATAATTGTAATAAGGGAAATAATAATAATTATCAGGATAAAGACAAGAGTAATAGGGATAGTAATAATAGAATAAGGATAATAATAACAGTCATAGCGATAATAATAATACTAGTAAGGATAATAATAATAGTTATAGCGATAATAATAATAATAATAATGATAATAATAATAGTTATAGTGCGAATAATGATAGTAATAAGGATAAACATAATAGTTATAGTGCTAATAATACTACTAATAAGGATAATAATAACAGTTATAGCGATAATAATAATAGTTATAAGGATAAAGAGAAGAGTAATAGGAATAGTAATAATAGAATAAGTATAATAATAACAGTCATAGCGATATTAATAATAGTAATGAGGATAATAATAACAGTTATAGTGCTAGTAATAATAGTAATAAGGATAATAATAATAGTTATAGCGATAATAATAAGAGTAATACGCATAATAATAATAGTTATAAGGATAGAGACAAGAGTAATAGGGATAGTAATAGTAGAATAAGGATAATAATAACAGTCATTGCGATAATAATAATAGTAATAAGGATAATAATAATAGTTATAGTGCTAGTAATAATAGTAGTAAGGATAATAATAACAGTTATAGCGATAATAATAATAGTAATAAGGGAAGTAATATTAATTATCAGGATAAAGACAAGAGTAATAGGGATAGTAATAATAGAATAAGGATAATAATAACAGTCATAGCGATAATAATAATACTAGTAAGGATAATAATAATAGTTATAGCGATAATAATAATAATAATAATGATAATAATAATAGTTATAGTGCGAATAATGATAGTAATAAGGATAAACATAATAGTTATAGTGCTAATAATACTACTAATAAGGATAATAATAACAGTTATAGCGATAATAATAATAGTAATAAGGATAATAATAATAGTTATAAGGATAAAGAGAAGAGTAATAGGAATAGTAATAATAGAATAAGTATAATAATAACAGTCATAGCGATATTAATAATAGTAATGAGGATAATAATAACAGTTATAGTGCTAGTAATAATAGTAATAAGGATAATAATAATAGTTATAGCGATAATAATAAGAGTAATACGCATAATAATAATAGTTATAAGGATAGAGACAAGAGTAATAGGGATAGTAATAGTAGAATAAGGATAATAATAACAGTCATTGCGATAATAATAATAGTAATAAGGATAATAATAATAGTTATAGTGCTAGTAATAATAGTAGTAAGGATAATAATAACAGTTATAGCGATAATAATAATAGTAATAAGGGAAGTAATATTAATTATCAGGATAAAGACAAGAGTAATAGGGATAGTAATAATAGAATAAGGATAATAATAACAGTCATAGCGATATTAATAGTAATAAGGATAATAATAAGAGTTATAGCGATAATAATAATAGTAATAAGGGAAATAATAATAGTTATAAGGATAGAGACAAGAGTAATAGGGATAGTGATAGTAATAGTAATAAGGATAATAATAATAGTTATAGCGATAATAATAATAGAATAAGGATAATAATAACAGTCATAGCGATAATAATAATAGTTATAGCGATAATAATATTAGTAATAAGGACAATAATAATAGTTATAAGGTTAAGACAAGAGTTATAGGGATATTAATAATACAATAAGTATAATAATAACAGTCATAGCGATAATAATAATAGTAATAAGGATAATAATAATAGTTATAGTCCTAATAATAATAGTAATAAGCATAATAATAATAGTTATAAGGATAGAGACAAGAGTAATAGGGATGATAATAATAGTTATAGCGATAAAAATAATAGCAATAAGGATAATAATAATAGTTATAGTGCTATTAATAATAGTAATAAGGATAATAATAATAGTTATAGCGATAATAATAATAGTAATAAGGATAATAATAATAGTTATAAGCATAAAGAGAAGAGTAATAGGGATAGTAAGAATAGAATAAGGATAATAATAACAGTCACAGCGATAATAATAATAGTAGTAAGGATAATAATAATAGTTATGGCGATAATAATAATAGTAGTAAACATAATAATAATAGTTATAAGGATAGAGACAAGAGTAATAGGTATAGTAATAATAGAATAAGGATAATAATAACAGTCATAGCGATAATAATAATAATAGCTATGGTGCTAATAATAATAGTAATAAGGATAATAATAACAGTCATAGCCATAATAGTAATAGTAATAAGGATAATAATAACAGTTATAGTGCTAGTAATAATAGTAATAAGGATAATAATAACAGTCACAGCGATAATAATAATACTAGTAAGGATAATAATAATAGTTATAGCGATAATAATAATAATAATAATGATAATAATAATAGTTATAGTGCGAATAATGATAGTAATAAGGATAAACATAATAGTTATAGTGCTAATAATACTACTAATAAGGATAATAATAACAGTTATAGCGATAATAATAATAGTAATAAGGATAATAATAATAGTTATAAGGATAAAGAGAAGAGTAATAGGAATAGTAATAATAGAATAAGTATAATAATAACAGTCATAGCGATATTAATAATAGTAATGAGGATAATAATAACAGTTATAGTGCTAGTAATAATAGTAATAAGGATAATAATAATAGTTATAGCGATAATAATAAGAGTAATACGCATAATAATAATAGTTATAAGGATAGAGACAAGAGTAATAGGGATAGTAATAGTAGAATAAGGATAATAATAACAGTCATAGCGATAATAATAATAGTTATAGCGATAATAATAATAGTAATTAGGATAATAATAATAGTTACAAGGATAAAGAGAAGAGTAATAGGGATAGTAATAATAGAATAAGTATAATAATAACAGTCATTGCGATAATAATAATAGTAATAAGGATAATAATAATAGTTATAGTGCGAATAATAATAGTAATAAGGATAATAATAATAGTTATAGCGATAATAATAATTGTAATAAGGGAAATAATAATAATTATCAGGATAAAGACAAGAGTAATAGGGATAGTAATAATAGAATAAGTATAATAATAACAGTCATAGCGGTAATAATAACAGTAATAAGGATAATAATAATAGTTATAGTGCTAGTAACAATAGTAATAAGGATAATAATAATAGTTATAGCGATAATAATAATAGTAATAAGGATAATACTAATAGTTATAAGGATAGAGACAAGAGTAATAGGGATAGTAATAATAGAATAAGGATAATAATAACAGTCATAGCGATAATAATAATAGTAGTAAGGATAATAATAATAGTAATAAGCATAATAATAATAGTTATAAGGATAGAGACAAGAGTAATAGGGATAGTAATAATAGAATAAGGATAATAATAACAGTCATAGCGATAATAATAATACTAGTAAGGATAATAATAATAGTTATAGCGATAATAATAATAATAATAATGATAATAATAATAGTTATAGTGCGAATAATGATAGTAATAAGGATAAACATAATAGTTATAGTGCTAATAATACTACTAATAAGGATAATAATAACAGTTATAGCGATAATAATAATAGTAATAAGGATAATAATAATAGTTATAAGGATAAAGAGAAGAGTAATAGGAATAGTAATAATAGAATAAGTATAATAATAACAGTCATAGCGATATTAATAATAGTAATGAGGATAATAATAACAGTTATAGTGCTAGTAATAATAGTAATAAGGATAATAATAATAGTTATAGCGATAATAATAAGAGTAATACGCATAATAATAATAGTTATAAGGATAGAGACAAGAGTAATAGGGATAGTAATAGTAGAATAAGGATAATAATAACAGTCATAGCGATAATAATAATAGTTATAGCGATAATAATAATAGTAATTAGGATAATAATAATAGTTACAAGGATAAAGAGAAGAGTAATAGGGATAGTAATAATAGAATAAGTATAATAATAACAGTCATTGCGATAATAATAATAGTAATAAGGATAATAATAATAGTTATAGTGCTAGTAATAATAGTAGTAAGGATAATAATAACAGTTATAGCGATAATAATAATAGTAATAAGGGAAGTAATATTAATTATCAGGATAAAGACAAGAGTAATAGGGATAGTAATAATAGAATAAGGATAATAATAACAGTCATAGCGATATTAATAGTAATAAGGATAATAATAAGAGTTATAGCGATAATAATAATAGTAATAAGGGAAATAATAATAGTTATAAGGATAGAGACAAGAGTAATAGGGATAGTGATAGTAATAGTAATAAGGATAATAATAATAGTTATAGCGATAATAATAATAGAATAAGGATAATAATAACAGTCATAGCGATAATAATAATAGTTATAGCGATAATAATATTAGTAATAAGGACAATAATAATAGTTATAAGGTTAAGACAAGAGTTATAGGGATATTAATAATACAATAAGTATAATAATAACAGTCATAGCGATAATAATAATAGTAATAAGGATAATAATAATAGTTATAGTCCTAATAATAATAGTAATAAGCATAATAATAATAGTTATAAGGATAGAGACAAGAGTAATAGGGATGATAACAATAGTTATAGCGATAAAAATAATAGCAATAAGGGAAATAATAATAGTTATAAGGATAAAGACAAGAGTAATAGGGATAGTAATAATAGAATAAGGGTAATAATAACAGTCATAGCGATAATAATAATAATAGCTATAGTGCTAATAATAATAGTAATAAGGATAATAATGATAGGTATAGCGCGAATAATAATAGTAATAAGGATAATAATAATAGTTATAGCGATAATAATAATTGTAATAAGGGAAATAATAATAATTATCAGGATAAAGACAAGAGTAGTAGGGATATTAATAATAGAATAAGTATAATAATAACAGTTATAGCGATAATAATAATAGTAATGAGGATAATAATAATAGTTATAGAGATAATAATACTCGTAATGAGGATAATAATAACAGTTATAATGATAATAATAATAGTTATAAGGATAAAGACAAGAGTAATAGGGATAGTAATAATAGAATGAGGATAATAATAACAGTCATAGCGATAATAATAATAGTAGTAAGGATAATAATAATAGTTATAGCGATAATAATAATAGTAATACGCATAATAATAATAGTTATAAGGATAGAGACAAGAGTAATAGGGATAGTAATAGTAGAATAAGGATAATAATAACAGTCATAGCGATAATAATAATAGTTATAGCGATAATAATAATAGTAATTAGGATAATAATAATAGTTACAAGGATAAAGAGAAGAGTAATAGGGATAGTAATAATAGAATAAGTATAATAATAACAGTCATTGCGATAATAATAATAGTAATAAGGATAATAATAATAGTTATAGTGCTAGTAATAATAGTAGTAAGGATAATAATAACAGTTATAGCGATAATAATAATAGTAATAAGGGAAGTAATATTAATTATCAGGATAAAGACAAGAGTAATAGGGATAGTAATAATAGAATAAGGATAATAATAACAGTCATAGCGATATTAATAGTAATAAGGATAATAATAAGAGTTATAGCGATAATAATAATAGTAATAAGGGAAATAATAATAGTTATAAGGATAGAGACAAGAGTAATAGGGATAGTGATAGTAATAGTAATAAGGATAATAATAATAGTTATAGCGATAATAATAATAGAATAAGGATAATAATAACAGTCATAGCGATAATAATAATAGTTATAGCAATAATAATAATAGTAATAAGGGAAATAATAATAGTTATAAGGATAAAGACAAAAGTAATAGGGATAGTAATAATACAATAAGGATAATAATAACAGTCATAGCGATAATAATAATAGTTATAGCGATAATAATAATGGTTATAAGGAGAAAGACAAGAGTAATAGGGATGGTAATAATAGAATAAGGATAATAATAACAGTCATAGCGATAATAATAATAGTAATGAGGATAACAATAATAGTTATAGAGATAATAATAATAGTAATAAGGATAATAATAGTTATAGCGATAATAATAATTGTAATAAGGGAAAT
>CAMAOC010000172.1:30000-32500 GCA_945859555.1 Megachile ligniseca
TCTGTCTCTCTGTCTCTGTGTCTCTCTGTCTCTCTGTCTCTCTGTCTCTCTGTGTCTGTCTCACTATCTCTGTCTCTGTCTCTGTCTCTCTGTCTCTCTGTCTCTCTGCCTCTCTGTCTCTCTGTCTCTCTGCCTCTCTGTCTCTCTGTCTCCCTGTCTCAATGTCTCAATGTCTCTGTCTCTCTGTCTCCCTGTCTCCCTGTCTCTGTCTCTGTCTCCGTCTCTCTGTCTCTGTCTCGGTCTCTGTCTCGGTCTCTGTCTCTCTGTCTCTGTCTCTCTGTCTCTCTGTCTCTCTGTCTCTCTGTCTCTGTCTCTCTATCTCTGTCTCTCTGTCTCTCTGTCTCTGTCTCTCTGTCTCTGTCTCTCTGTCTCTGTCTCTCTGTCTCTGTCTCTCTGTCTCTGTCTCTGTCTCTCTGTCTCCGTCTCTCTGTCTCTGTCTCTGTCTCTGTCTCTCTGTCTCTCTGTCTCTGTCTCTCTGTCTCTTTGTCTCTCTGTCTCTCTGTCTCTCTGTCTCTCTGTCTCTCTGTCTCTCTGTCTCTCTGTCTCTGTCTCTCTGTCTCTGTCTCTCTGTCTCTGTCTCTGTCTCTCTGTCTCCGTCTCTCTGTCTCTGTCTCTGTCTCTGTCTCTCTGTCTCTGTCTCTCTGTCTCTCTGTCTCTCTGTCTCTGTCTCTCTGTCTCTCTGTCTCTCTGTCTCTCTGTCTCTCTGTCTCTCTGTCTCTCTGTCTCTCTGTCTCTCTGTCTCTCTGTCTCTCTGTCTCTCTGTCTCTCTGTCTCTCTGTCTCTCTGTCTCTCTGTCTCTCTGTCTCTCTGTCTCTCTGTCTCTCTGTCTCTCTGTCTCTCTGTCTCTCTGTCTCTCTGTCTCTCTGTCTCTCTGTCTCTCTGTCTCTCTGTCTCTCTGTCTCTCTGTCTCTCTGTCTCTCTGTCTCTTTGTCTCTCTGTCTCTGTCTATCTGTCGCTGTCTCTCTGTCTCTCTGTCTCTCTGTCTCTGTCTCTCTATCTCTGTCTCTCTGTCTCTCTGTCTCTGTCTCTCTGTCTCTGTCACTCTGTCTCTGTCTCTGTCTCTGTCTCTCTGTCTCTTTGTCTCTCTGTCTCTCTGTCGCTGTCTCTCTGTCGCTGTCTCTCTGTCTCTCTGTCTCTGTCTCTCTGTCTCTGTCTCTCTGTCTCTCTGTCTCTCTGTCTCTGTCTCTCTGTCTCTCTGTCTCTGTCTCTCTGTCTCCCTGTCTCCCTGTCTCTGTCTCTGTCTCCGTCTCTCTGTCTCTGTCTCGGTCTCTGTCTCGGTCTCTGTCTCTCTGTCTCTGTCTCTCTGTCTCTCTGTCTCTCTGTCTCTCTGTCTCTGTCTCTCTATCTCTGTCTCTCTGTCTCTCTGTCTCTGTCTCTCTGTCTCTGTCTCTCTGTCTCTGTCTCTCTGTCTCTGTCTCTCTGTCTCTGTCTCTCTGTCTCTGTCTCTGTCTCTCTGTCTCCGTCTCTCTGTCTCTGTCTCTGTCTCTGTCTCTCTGTCTCTCTGTCTCTGTCTCTCTGTCTCTTTGTCTCTCTGTCTCTCTGTCTCTCTGTCTCTCTGTCTCTCTGTCTCTCTGTCTCTCTGTCTCTGTCTCTCTGTCTCTGTCTCTCTGTCTCTGTCTCTGTCTCTCTGTCTCCGTCTCTCTGTCTCTGTCTCTGTCTCTGTCTCTCTGTCTCTGTCTCTCTGTCTCTCTGTCTCTCTGTCTCTGTCTCTCTGTCTCTCTGTCTCTCTGTCTCTCTGTCTCTCTGTCTCTCTGTCTCTCTGTCTCTCTGTCTCTCTGTCTCTCTGTCTCTCTGTCTCTCTGTCTCTCTGTCTCTCTGTCTCTCTGTCTCTCTGTCTCTCTGTCTCTCTGTCTCTCTGTCTCTCTGTCTCTCTGTCTCTCTGTCTCTCTGTCTCTCTGTCTCTCTGTCTCTCTGTCTCTCTGTCTCTCTGTCTCTCTGTCTCTCTGTCTCTCTGTCTCTCTGTCTCTTTGTCTCTTTGTCTCTCTGTCTCTCTGTCTCTCTGTCTCTCTGTCTCTCTGTCTCTCTGTCTCTCTGTCTCTCTATCTCTCTGTCTCTCTGTCTCTGTCTATCTGTCGCTGTCTCTCTGTCTCTCTGTCTCTCTGTCTCTGTCTCTCTATCTCTGTCTCTCTGTCTCTCTGTCTCTGTCTCTCTGTCTCTGTCACTCTGTCTCTGTCTCTGTCTCTGTCTCTCTGTCTCCGTCTCTCTGTCTCTGTCTCTGTCTCTGTCTCTCTGTCTCTGTCTCTCTGTCTCTCTGTCTCTCTGTCTCTGTCTCTCTGTCTCTCTGTCTCTCTGTCTCTCTGTCTCTCTGTCTCTCTGTCTCTCTGTCTCTTTGTCTCTTTGTCTCTCTGTCTCTCTGTCTCTGTCTCTCTGTCTCCCTGTCTCCCTGTCTCTGTCTCTGTCTCTGTCTCTGTCTCTCTGTCTCTGTCTCTGTCTCTGTCTATCTGTCTCCGTCTCTCTGTCTCTGTCTCTGTCTCTGTCTCTGTCTCTCTGTCTCTGTCTC